>CABHPQ010161477.1:0-27077 GCA_902168405.1 Peromyscus aztecus | reverse complement strand
ACCCGCCAGTCCCGCAGCTGCTCAGACCCAACCAAGTAAACACACAGAGACTTACATTGCTTACAAACTGTATGGCCGCAGCAGGCTTCATGTTATCTAGTTCTTATATCTTAAATTAACCCATTTCTATAAATTTATACCTTGCCACATGGCTTGTGGCTTACCGGTGTCTTTTACATGTAGCTTGTCATAGTGGTGGCTGGCAGCGTCTCTCTGGCTCAGCCTTCCACTTCCCAGAATTCTCCTCTCTGCTTGTCCTGCCTAATACTTCCTGCCTGGTTACTGGCTAATCACTGTTTTATTTATTAACCAATCAGAGCAACGCATTTAACATACAGAACATCCCACAGCAGCTGCTTGTAGACTCTCCCACTGGCTGGTTCTCAGCCTAGGGGGGGGGCTCTGCAGGAGTCCAGGCAGGACAGCGAACCATGAAGAGACGAGAATGGAAACACAGTTCAGATTGACTTTATCAACTTGGATCAAGACTTTGAAAAGTCTGATATCAGGCAGTTTATTCCCAAAAAATTTAAACACAGTATAATTTGGAAAACAGTTTCTTGGTGTAATACAATCCTCGTACCCTCCAACCCCATGCACAAAGAAGTGAAATTTCATCAAAACTTGGCCAGGGTATGTGTCATTTCTTCCAAGTAGATGGGTTCTAGGGACAATCTGCTTGTGCTAGCTTAAGGGCCTAGGAAAGATGCTGGTCTGGTCTCGGACATACAGATAGTATAGAGGTCATCTGGGCTGTTAGCTACCTCTGGTCCTGGTTGTGGGAGCTTGATATGGCCTGACTCAACAGATAACACGGCCATTAATCACCTCCAATTCTCAGATTTCTGAATGGAAGAACAGGTGTTTTGTTGTTGTTGTTGTTGTTGTCTTGTTTTGTTTTTGGTTTTTTATTACATCTTTCCCATTGGAAAGACAATCCTGTATTCTTAACATTCCTGGTTTCTATAGAGACCTGTGGGCACAAGGACCTTCATGCTATGCTCCCAATACTCAGCTACTTCAGACAGGTCAGGACCATCTGAAAAGACCAAAGGCGCAACCCAAATTATAATTAAATTAGTTTATTACTACTGCTGGCAGGACAACACTCTGGAAGTCACATGGAAGGTGTGTCCTACAGGAGGCTGGAGGAAGGTTTTTTTTTATGTTTAAGACTTTTTTTTAATCTTTTTTTATTAAGAAAAATTTTTCATTCATTTTACACACCAATCAAAGATCCCCCTCTTCCCTCCTCCCACCCCCACTAGCCTCCCCTCCCAACCCATCCTTCACTCCCTCCCACAAGAAGGCAAGACCTCCCATGTGGAGGCACCTTCAGTAGAGGCAAGCCCAAGCCCTTCCCCCGCCTCAGGAGGTGTCCCATCACAGGTAGTGGGCTCCAAAGAGCCCGCTCATGCACCAGGGATGAATGGGACTGGAGGACGGGTTTTTAAAGGAAGGTACAATTATCTTATTCTCTGTGGAGTCAGCAGCTGCATGAGAAATTGACTTTACTTCCCTCAGTTGTCTCTCACTCCCAGTCACACAGCATTAATAATAATAAAACAACAACAACACCTGGGTCCCTTGTTGTCACATGTCCCCTGTGTGGCGCCCCATCAGGAGCTTGGTACAGAGTCTAGTTTTCTTAGCCATCACAAAGGAGCCATGTGGAAATTGTTACACAAACCAGGCCACTTTGGAGAAAGGAAAGAAGTGCGGTTAATGACTGGGTGAGAGTGGGGTCTTCCTGGCCCAGCAATAGCACGGTGCCACCAGCTTAGGGCCACTTGTGGTGACCTGGGCCCTCCCACATCAATGTCAATCAGTCTCACAGATCTGCCACCAGCCATCTGATCTGGGAAATTCCCCAGCTGAGACTCTTCCCAAGTAATTCTTGGCTGCGTCAAACTGCCAATAAAAATGGGCCAGCGTAGATGAAGAGAAAGAGAAAAAGGTGTTTTTTGGATGGTGAGATCAGAGCCCCAGGGACAAAGGGAGGAAGAGAAAGAAAAACAAACAAACATACAGACATAAGAGAAGCTGAGCGAGCTCTACGGTCAGCAAACAGACCTTGAGGAGGACTTGCGGAAACCAGGGAAATGACTGGCTGGAGGGAAAGCACCCCTTGTGCAGCTTTTGTGATAGATGATCATTTTGTAAGACTGCTGTCAGCCTGTATTTGCTGTTTGCAAAGATGGTAAGGCAGGCCCTGTTCCTTGTCCCTGAGGGGATTAACGGCTTGTAAAGTGACCCAGCATGCTTTCTGTTCTTGGCAAAATTCCCCAGGGATCACACTGAAGCCAGACCTCTTACTTACTCCAAATGCACACTAGTCCCATCGAGGTGCAGTTGGCACTTCAGCAGTCTGGGAAAGGCTTAAGTGTAAGCTGATAGCCTGCTATGAGGGCACCGGGTGGCAGGGCCTGGTCACCTGAGGAGTGTGCAGTGTTCACAGTCTGCTGTTTTCCTGGGGTGCAAGCTCTCCCCAGCCTTCTCCTCTGCTTCCACACACATGGCTATAAAACAAGTGAATATACACATTTGGGAAAAAAAAATCACACCCGTGATGAAAAGACATGCTAGAATTTGCTCTGAGCATGAAGGTCATTTTAATTTCACAGTATTGGGGTGGGGGGGGTATTACTGTTTGTGCTTTTTAAGACAGGGTCTCATGTAAGCCAGGCTAGCCTCTATCTTGCTACATTGGCTGTTAGGCCTCAAATTCTCCATCTCCCTGCTTCCACTTCCCAAGCGCTGGGATTGCAAGTATCCAACCTATCTCTAACACCTGGCATGAAGCCAATTTAAATCAGATTCAGGAGACGCTAGACAGGCTTTCCAATCTCCCACCTGCAAATATGCTGTTAAATTTCTCCATATCTCAGCCGCTGTTCAGATCCAGCTGATTCTCCACCTGGGGTGATGGCAGGAACCTTTAAGGATGGTCTTTTGTGGTGTTCCTTCCACCATAAAGATTATTTCTCTGTGTTGAGAGCTGGAGGTGCAGTATTATGAAAATGTCTCTTACAGTCTAGGGACTGAAACTTTTCAGGACCTCACAGCTGAGTTAATAATACACCTAGAGGTCACTCAAGACTGCTATCCTGGCCAGACAGGGTGGCACATGCCTGCAATCCCAGCACATGGGAGGCAGAGGCAGGAGGATCTCTGAGTTTGAGGCCAGCCTAGTCTACAGCGCAAGTTCATTCTATTCTGTACTCAGTCTATTTATTTAACCTGCCTTTAAGAGAAGATTTCCCATGTTGTCAACTTTTTGTTTTGTTTTTGTAGACAAGGTTTTTCTGTGCAGCTCTGGCTGTCCTGGAACTCACTCTGTAGACCAGGCTGACTTTGAATTCAGGGATCCACCTGCCTCTGCCTCCCAAGTGCTGAGATATGTAATGTATAATTTTAAATTAGGTACTCCACGCTTCTGACACAGAGTAATGCATGTGTGTATGTATCTATTTTATGATAATCGTTTGTTGCAAACAGCAAATACAGGCTGAAAGCAGTCTTATAAAAATGATCATCTATCACAATGTTAAACACAGCATGCAGAAACTGCCTGATAAACACAGTGTAGTTCTGTTTGCTATGCGGGTCAGTTGCAGTCAGTGACGTCATCCCTTGTAAACTCTGTTAAAGACTTCTGTGAAGTGTCCCATTTCTTCCCCATGTGACACTTTCTGTGCTGTGCAGTAAAAACGGGGCAAAGGCACATTCAGGGGACAGACACATTCAGACAGACAGACACAGACACCCAGGGACACATTTACCAGACAGCCTTAAGGCAGCACAGATTCAGACTCATACAACGGACAGACAAGAGGACAGAGACAGAGGGAGCATGAAGCAGAGAACTGGACTCCAGCTCACTCTCAGCTAAATGACACCAAGGGAAAGAGCTTTGACTTCTCCTCCATGAGACACTGATGCATCACTGTGACTCAGTTTATTACTGCGCTCATCCCGACTTCGGGGAAACTTCAAACTCTGCTCTGCAGGCTGTTTTGAAACACGGAATACGATTGGAAACAATTTACTGAGTCGTGTGACCACTGGGGCTTCTTCTCCCTGACTCTATGCTGACACTCATCGGCCAACCCCTCTTAGTCCCTCCTGCCACCAGCCTTCCTCACCTCCAGCGACCACTTACCATGTTTTCTACATTTATTTATGTATATATTTATCATTTATTTTCTTGCATGTGACTCATGTGGAGCTCAGAAACCAGCCTTTGAAAGTTGCTTCTTTCTTTCCATCATGTGTGGCCTGGGATCAGACTCAAGCCCTCCAGCTTGGCAGCAAGCACCCTTACCCACTGAGTCCTCTCACCACCCTCCACGTACGAGTGACACACGATCTTTTCTTTCTGTGCTTGGCACATCACATCCAATATAATGACCTGCATTTCTACTCATGTCTCATAAATGACAAGACTTCATTTTTATGGCAGAATAATATTCTGCTGTGGATATGTTCTCTCTCTCTCTCTCTCTCTCTCTCTCTCTCTCTCTCTCTCTCTCTTTCTTTCTTTCTTTCTTCCTTTATAACTCACCAAATTCAGTTTGTGCTGCCATACAGTCATGGGGGTGTGGGACCATACATTGAGCATGGTCAACCTACCAGGGACCACACCCTTAAAGAAAACTGACTCTCCCTCCCCTAGAAGCTGTCACTAACTCCTTAGTGAGGGATTTTTTTTTTTAAAATAGATTCTCTCATACAATGTATTCCAACTATGGTTTCCTCTTCCTCCACTCCCCCCAGCTCTCCCCCACCTCTCCTCTCCCCCAGACACACTCTCCCTCCATCTCCTCTTCAGAAAAGAGCTGGCCTCCAAGAGACAACAACCAAACACGACAAAACAAAAAACAATAAGACAAGGCAAAAGCCCTCATTTTGAGGCTAGATAAGGCAACCCAAGAGGAGGAAAAGAGTCCCAAGAGCAGGCAAATGAGTCAGAGACACTCCTGCTCCCACTGTTAGGAGTCTCACCAAAACACCAAGCAACAGTCATAACATGCTTGCAGAGGACCTGGTGAAGACCCGTATAGACTCTGCTTGCTGTTTCAGTCTCTGAGCCCATATGATCTCTGCTTAGTTGATTCAGCAGGCCACACGCTCCTCATGTCCTCCATTCCCTCTGGCTCTGACAGTCTTTCCTCCCCCTCTTCTGTGGAGTTCCCTGAGCTCTGAGGGGAGGGACGAGATGGAGACCTCCAGGTTAGACTCTCTCTCCCCATAATGTCTGGCTGTGAGTCTCTGGGTCTCTGCACCCACTCCTACCTCCTGCTGGAGGAAGCCTCTCTGGTGATAACTGGACAAGGCACTAATCTATGAGTATAGCAGAATATTATCAGGAATCATTTTATTTGTTTATTTATTTATTTTTGGTCAGTAGTGTTTGGTTCTACCCTAGGTCTCTGGGCTATCTAGTCTCTGGTTCTTAGTCATCCAGGCAGTGTCAGGCATGGGCTCCCTCTCCTGGTGTGGGCCTCAAGTTAAACAAGACATTAGTTGGCCATTCCCACAAGTTCTGTGCCACCATTGCCCCAGCACATTTTGCAGGCAAAACAGATTGTAAATTGAGGGGTTTGTTGCTGGGTTGGTGTCCAGGTTTCTCCTTCCATAGCCTGCAGAGTACCTTCCCACACCAAAGAGACTAGAACATATTGGTGAAGGCTCCATGCAGACACCAGCTTGACCTCTCTGTGTTCAATGAGTTGTGTGGAAGTTGTCCTTGGAAATGGGGCCCTGCTGTCAGTTTTCAGAAAGCAATCTCCTGTCCTAGCATCAGCCTGGGTTGTTTAGCGATCTCTACAGAACCTCCTTGGCCAACAACTCAACCAAATGCAACCTAGTCCCAACACTGGAAACCTTGCCTGGCTATGAAAGATGGTCAGTTCAGATTCCATATCCTGCTAGGAGTACTCACTAGGATCACTCTCATATTCTAGGAAGTTTCCACTGTGCTAGGTGTCCATACCACCCCCAAATGCCCCCCAATTATAGCTGTCTTTCCCTGTACTCTCTCCTTCCACCTCTCCCACCTCCTGCAAACCTGATCCTTCCCACTCCTGTACCCATGTACACCTAGTCCACCCACAAAATCTATTTCTTCTTCCCAGGGAGATCCATGTGCCCCCTCCTACACCCCTCCTCTTTACCTAACTTCTATGAGTCTGTGGATTACAGCTTGATTACTTACTTAACAGCTAATAGCTACTTATAAGTGAACCCATACCATATTTGTCTTTCTGGGTCTGAGTTACCAAACTCAGGATGATTTTTTTCTAGTTCCATCCATTTGCCCGCAAATTTCATGATGTCATTTATTTTAATAGCTGAGTAATATTCCATTGTATAAATGTACCATGTTTTCTTTATCCATTCTTCTGTTGAGGGACATCATAGTCAGTTTCTGGCTATGAATAAAGTCACAATGAACATGGTTGAGCAAATGTCCTTGTGGTACATTGGAGCATCCTTTGGGTGTATGCCCAAGAGTGGTATAGCCAGGTCTTGAGGTAGATTGATTCCAAATTTTCTGAGGAACCACCACATTGATTTCCATAGTGGCTGTATGAGTTTGTACTCTGCAAGATATACCACTTCCTGTTGCCTGCAAGATGTAGGACACTCAGCTGCTGTGGGATAATGCTTTTGTTCACTAAAATGCTGATTGGCCAGTAGTCAGGCAGGAAGTATAGGGAGGATAAGCAGACAAGGAGAATTCTGGGAAGAGGAAGGTTGAGTGAGAAGATACCAGTCCAGGATGCAGCATGTAATGGCACACAGGTAAAGCCACAGAAAACATGGTGACATAGATGAACAGAAATGGGATGAGTTTAAGTGTAAGAGCTAGTCAGTAAGAAGCCTGCCATGTGCCATACAATTGGTAGTTAATATAAACCTCTGAGTAAGTATTTTATAAGCGGCTATGGGACCACGGGCCAGGCAGAAATGGAGAAAAACTTCTGACTACATTTGGCGCCCAATGTGGCACACTCAGCTACTTCTACAGCATCTTGCCTGCCTGCATACTACCATGTCACACCATGATGATAATGGACTAAACCTCTGAACAGTAAGCAAGCTACCACTGTTATGACATAATATACATGGACCCCGAGGGTATCCCGTGAGTACAGGGAAACGTGCTTGCATGCTGGGCAGATTGCAGTGGCTGGCTGGAGGTGACCCACTCCATGCAGGCATGGTGGCAGGGTGCCAGGTAGACATTCCCAACCCAGACGCTACATTCATGTGGAAATGGTTTATTATAATAGAGAGGTGGAGAGAAGATAGGAAAGAGGGAGAGAAGAGAGAAAGAGAAGGGTCAAGGGGTGCACACCTCATGGGAATGGAGAGAGAGAGAAAGAGGGAGAGAGGCGGGGTAGAGTTTATCCTTAAGAAGAGGCTTCTACATCAGGATGCAGGGCAGCCCTAACCGATGGGATTTCAAGGAGGCAGGTCAGAATATTAACATTCCTCCATTTTGATTATTATAAAAGAGGTGATTTATGGGAGCAAGTAGGGGAACAAGGGCGCTGAATTCTCGAGGCTACTTCAAGCTGACAAGGGGCGAAGTGGCGAGGGGGGAACCAGGAGTCATGCATAGAGGAAGATCTCAGAAACGTTCCTTAAGGGAGCTGAAGAGGCAGGTTGCAGCACTGGTGCTCCAGGAGCTTGGGGGGAAATGGCACACCAAATCAGGGGTATGGAAGCCATGGCATCTGCTGTTTCTATGGAGGTGAGGCAGGAACAGTGCATCTGCACAATATGCTCAAAAAATAGATGGGGTCAAAATGGGCTCTGGAGATTGCAATTTTCATCACACCAGATGCCTTCATGCAGTAGCAAAACTTTTCCTAGGAGCCTGTAGGTATCTGTAAGACAGCTGAAATAGATTTATATCATGGCGAATGGGTTAAAAAATCCATTTAAGGACTCTTAAGAACTCTTTGTAGTCAATGTTGTATCAGTTTATCAAAACTGCATTTATCAGTATTGAAACTTTGGACCTGTGGAGTTATATCTGAAACCAGTCTATCCTGTACCATGAAGTCTGTGAATGAGGCATAGCTGTCTGTAATTTTAACAGGAAACTTGTTAATGAGCTATCAAGGTGCTTGTAGTCTTGGGATTGGGGCTGTTAAACTGATATACCCTTAGAGCAGAGTGTCGTGGTGCACACCTTTAATCCCAGGACTCAGAAGGCAGAGGCTGGTGGATCTCTGAGCTTGAGGCCAGCCTGGTCTATAGATCCTGTTTCAGGACAGCTAAGCTTAGGCAGTGAAGGACAGAAAGCTGGTGAAGATGTTATTGAACAAGGGAGCCATGTCCCAGTAAGCAGCAGAACTTGGTAGCTTTGGCCACCTGGTTCTGGATTTAAGGATAGAAGAAAGGGACTGTGGAATTTGCCTCTGCCACTAAGGAAAGCCACTGAGGCCAGGCATGTGTCAGGGGTGTCCCTGAATTGAGGCCTAGAGAGGCCATTGCATGAAGCTATGAAGTTGAAGCCTGAATTGCCTTGGAAACCAGAAGATATTAGAGATGCCAGAGCCGTGGGATACCTGCTGAGAAGAGCTACTAACACGGAGTGGAACCAGCCCAAGAGAAAGAAGTGTATTGCAGTCAACAAGGCTGATTGGAGCTGGAGATCTGAAGAGCATTTTGACATGAGACATGGAGAGTGGAGTTTGCTCAACTGTTTTTCGGTCTTGCCTTGGTCCAGTATTTCCTTCCCTGTGTTTTGGAATGGTAATGTATATCCTGTGCCATTATATGTTGGAAGTATGTGATCTGCTTTTTGATTTTGATTTTATAAGGGATTACAGTTAAGAGATTGCATGAATCTCAGAAGAGACTTTAAACTTTGGACTTTTAAACATTGTTGAGACTGTGATAGACTATGGGGACTTTTGAAGTTGGACTAAATGCATTTTGCACTATGATATTACTACAAGCTTGGGAGTAGAATGTGGTAGTTTTAATGTAATTGGCCCCCATAATCTCATAGCAAGTGACACTATTAGAAGGTGTGGCTTTGTTGGAGGAAGTGTGTCACTGTGGGGGTGGGCTCTGAGGTTTCCTATGCTCAGGATACCTCCCAGTGTCTCAGTTCACTTCCTGCTGCCTGCAAGATGTAGGACTTTCAGCCACTTTTCCAGTACCATGTCCGCCTGCACACTGCCATGCTCCCTACCATAATGGTAATGGACTGAACTTCTGAAACTGTAAGCAAACCACTCCAATTAAATATTTTCCTTATAAGAGTTGCCATGATCATGGTGTCTCTTCACAGCAATAGAATCCCTAAATAAGGCCCATGCCTACCAGCAATGGATGCTCCACATTCTCTCCAGCATGAGCTGTCACTTGTATTATTGATCTTAGACATTCTGACAGGTATAGGAAGGAATCTCAAAGTTTTCATTTGCATTTCCCTGATGGCTAAGGATGTTGAACATTTCTTTAAGTTCTTCTCACCTATTTGAGATTCCTCTATTGAGAATTCTGTTTAGATCTATACCCCATTTTTAATTAGATTATTTGTATTTTTTAATATCTAGTTTCTTGAGTTCTTTATATATTTTGAATATTAGTTCTCTATCAGACGTGGAGTTGGTAAAATCTTTTCCCATTCTGTAGGCTGCCACTTTGTCAGATTGACAGTGTCCTTTGCCTTACAGAAGCTTTTCAGTTTCTTGAGGGTCCCATTTATTAAATGTTAATCTTACACCCTGCACAACTGGTTGTTCAGTTCAGGAAGTTGTCTTGTGTGCCAATTTGTTCAAGACTGTTCCTCACTTTCTCTTCTATCAGGTTTAGTGTATCTGGATTTATATTGAGGTCTTTAATACACTTGGACTTGAGTTTTGTGCAAGGTGATAGATATGGATCTATTTGAATTCCTCTACATGCAGACATCCAGTTAGACCAGCACCATTTGTTGAAGATGCTCTCTTATTTCTATTGTGTATATCTGGCTTCTTTATCAAAAATCAAGTGTCCATAAGGTGTTTGGATTTGTGTCTGGGTCTTCAATCGATTCCATTGATCTATGTGTCTGGTTTTTTTGTTTTGTTTTGTTTTGTTTTGCTTTGCTTTGCTTTGTTTTGCCAATACCATGTGGGTTTTATAACTTTGTCTCTGTAGTACAACTTGAAATCAGGGGTAGTGATATCTCCAGTCATTCTTTTATTGTTCAGGATTGTTTCAGCTATCCTGGGTTTTATGTTTTTCCCTATGAAGTTCAGAATTATGCTTTCATGATGGGAGCCATAAGCCTAAGTGACCCTTGACACGCATGCTGCCATATTTGGGCTTCTCTCCTCTTTTTCTAGATTTAGGCCTAGCTTAAGTCTCCATAGCACCAGAACCTCTTCTCACAGATACCAGAACCTCTTCTCAGAAATTAGGTGACTGTGCTGCAGTTAGGCAGTTAGGCAAGAATAGATAATCCCCATAGCAACATTCCCTGCTGGCTGAACAACCTATGATTAAAGTCCCCTCCCTGCTTGCACCCCCCTTTACCCCCGCCTATATATGCCTTAAGAGGAAAATAAAACTTTGAAGCTTGATCAGACGTCCTGTCTTGCTCTCATTCTTTGTGTCTCTTGTCCCTCTCATTCACCAGCCCTCCCTTTAGGTCCCCATTGAAGACACCGCTGGCCCGGGCACTTTCATGGTCTGGAGAGAATTGTGTTGGAATATTGATGGGGATTATGCTGAATCTGTAGATTGCTTTTGGTAGGATGGCCATTTTTACTGTGTTAATCTTACTGTTCCATGAGCATGGATGATCTTTCCATCTTCTGATATCTTTTTCAAGTCTTTCTTCAGAGACTTTAAGTTCTTATCATACAAGTCTTTCACTTGCTTGGTTAGAGTTACCCCAAGATGTTTTATATTATTTGATGCTATTGTGGAAGGTGTTGTTTCCCTGATTTCTTTCTCAGTCCATTCATCATTTGTATGTGGGAGGGCTACTGATTTTTTTTTTTTTTTAGTTAATTTTGTATTCAGCCACTTTGCTGAAAGTGTTTGTCAGCTGTAGGAATTTCCTAGTGGAATTTTTAGGGTCATTTATATATACTATCATATCATTTGCAAATAAAGGTACTTTGACTTCTTCATTTCTAATTTGTATCTCCTTTATCTCTTTCATCTGTCTTTTGCTCCAGCTAAAACTTCAAGTGCTATTGAATAGATATGGAGAGATCGGACAATCTTTTCTTATTCCTGATTTTAGTGGAATTGCTCTGAGTTTCTCTCCATTTAATTTGATGTTGACTATAGGCTTGCTTTAAATTGCCTTTATTGCCAGGTGGTAGTGGTGCACACCTTTAATCCCAGCACTCGGGAGGCAGAGCCAGTGAATCTCTGTGAGTTCGAGGCCAGCCTGGTCTACAAAACAAGATCCAGGACAGGCACCAAAACTACACAGAGAAACCCTGTCTTGAAAAACAACAACAACAACAACAACACAAAACCAAAACCAAAACCAAAAAAAAAACAAAAACAAAGAAAAAACCAATAAATCACCTTCATTGTGTTTCAGTATGCCCCTTGTATCCGCGATCTCTCCAGGACTTTTATCATGAAGGGGTGTTGGATCTTGTCAAAGGCTTTTTTGGCATCTAATGAGATGATCATGTGGGTTTTTTTCTTTCAATTTATTTATATGGTTGATTACATTTACTGATTTTCATATGTTGAACCATCCCTGCATCTCTGAGATGAAGCGTATTTGATCACGATGTGATTAAATCTTTCTGATGTGTTCTTGGATTTGGTTTACAAGTATTTTAGTGAGTATTTTTGTATCTATGCTCATAAGGGTTGAGGAGTGTGGCTCAGTATCTAAGGCAGTGGTTCTCAACCTTCCTAATGCTGTGACCCTTTAATACAGTTCCTCATGTTGTGGTGACCCCAACCATAAAATTATTTCCCTACTTCATAACTGTAATTTTGCTATGTTATGAATCATAATGTAATATCTGATATGCAGATGTTCTTAGGCTACCCCTGTGAAAGGGTCATTCGACCTCTCAAAGAGGTCATGACCCACAGGTTGAGAATTTCTGCTTTAAAGGTTTTTTTCTATTTCCTCTAATTGTTTGTGTTTTCTTGATTTTTTTTTTTTGAGGGATTTATTTATTTCCTCTTAAGGACTTCTATTATCTTCATATAGTTTGTTTTAAGGTTTTTTTCTTGTACTTCAGCTATGTTGGACTACTCAGGGCCTGCTGGGGTAGGACAGCTGGGCTCTGGTGGCGACATATTGCCCTGGCTGTTATTGATTGTGTTCTTACACTGGCATCTAGGCACCTGTTTTGGGGGTGACTATAGGTCTAGGTGTGAATTTCTGGGTTTGTCTTTGTTGGGTTGAAGGGTTTACAACATGCCCCAAGGTTGGGCATGTCTGTACATGCCCGGCCGACACATCCGCCCAGATAGCCCCAGGTCAGGATAGGCATTTCCGGTTCAAGGCGTCTGGTAACCAAGGCGACCGACCACCCGGACACATCTGCCTGGCGAACTCCAGGTCAAGATAGCCATTTCCGGGTTAAGGCGTCTCGCGTGACTGGGATCCGTGATGTCACGTAGCCACGCAGGCGCGCAGCATGGCTACGTCATCTACGTCTACCTGGACACACCCCGCCTTATAAAGAGCCGCCATGACTGACCTAACCCTCTTCCTCACACGTGTCTTCTCCCCGCGCGGCCTTCACTCCCCCTCTGTCCCCCAATAAACTCTATTAGCGGATTCTGTCGTGTTTCGTGACGCTTTCTTGCAGGGTAACAGCGCAAATACTAACATGGGTGAGTGTTTTGTTCCTTGGTTTCTGTTTCCTCCCTGGATTTTCAGAGAGTGTGTTGACTGGGCAACCCTGAGGATTGTGTCATGGGTAGCAGAGAGTGGAAAAATGTAGAGCCCTGGCCCCCTGTTTTGGGTAGATGTTGCCTTGCTTGCTGACCTTGACCTTGATGTCCTCCCTATGCTAATTCCCTGCCGGTTTCCACCCTCCTGAATGCTTATGGGAAGTTCTTTGTTTGTGTATCCTACATATTGGGTATTAACAGCTTAGATGCAAGAATGTAGAACATCAGTAGGGAACTTCTGCCCTCTGGGGTTCTCCCATTGTGCTGTAAGCCTGTATTTAAGGCCTCCTCCCTCCTTCAATAAATGGCATTTGGCATTCTGCTGAGGCGAATGACCCGCTGTTCTTGTCTCTGTTTTTGACCCACAGCCCCTCGTGCAGACATGGTGAACAGGTGGTGGTAGCGCGGGCATTCCAGCTACAAGTGGAGGTTCCACCGGGATCCAAGAAAGAAGGGACATCACTGATGGACACCCGAAGGTAAGGCTGGCCAGCATTTTAAAGAAAAGAAAAGAGAAGATAAGGGTGAATTGTCATGGGTGTAACAGGGCACCACCGGTAAGAGCAAGACAGCTAAAGGTTTCATGAAAATAAAAAAGGAAATCTTCCCAATAGAGAAGAGGGAAGGAAAGGAAACTTCCCGTTAGAAAAGGGAGAAAATTTTAATCAAGAAAAAAGGATTTTCCCGGTAAAGAGGGGAAAATTTTGAAACTAGACCTGAAGATTTTTGGGCCCTGAAGAGGAAGGATGAAGGAAAGAGAAAAGCCTCTTCCCAGTGCTAATGGAGGAAGAAAGGGCTCTTCCCGACATAGAAGTTTCAGGATAGCTGAAACTCTGAGCTGCAGCATCTGGGTTGCAAAGAGTCGGCAGGTGGGCCTCACTGCTGCTGGCTGAACAAGCAAGCCCAGAGGTTAGAAGTTTTGTTGTTTGTTTGATTAATGTTGGTTTAAATGTTTTTAATTTTTCCCTCAGAGTGGGAATAATTCAATATTTAGGATCCCTTCGTGGGAAATGTTTTCTGTTTTTTTTCCCTTATGGTGGGAAAAACTCATTATTAGGTGATCCCTTCATGGGAGAAAAAGGAAATTTAAATGGAAGTGCAGGGCGGGCAGGGACGCTCCGGCAGGAGGCGTAGCTGCGAGGCTGACGAGGGGAACGGACTTGCAGGTGGGCAATCAAGCAGAGGCCCGAAGAAGGACGGCGCTGAAAGTTTTAATGGGCCCAACTTCTGGTGAAAAATGGTTTCGGTCAGGACATGGAATGCTAAGTCAATGCTGTTTGAATTTCCAGGGATATTAATTATTCACTGTATAAAGGATGTTCTGTTCTTTTGATTGTCTTAATAAGTGTTTGGATGAATGTTTGATTCTCATGGTAGATAAACTAAAGGAACAGAATTCATAATTTGGAACTATATATTAGGTATGCTCTTGTCTGTTGATCATCACCGAAAATTTGGCTCTGCTCTTTAAGTTGCTGTCTAGAAATTCTTGGTTTAATTCTATAGAAATATAACACCTGAAATGGATTGGGTTGTTAGCTTATTAAATAATGTTGTTGCTAAGATAAACCCATAAAAAATAATCTCTTACTGATAAAGAGGTTACAAAATTATTTTTTCCAGTAAATAAAATACAGGTAAATTGTTTGGTCCTGATAGACTCCAAAGGTTAGGGTCTCGAGTGGGCACCCCAAGAACCCAGACTCTGGTCCAGTTGATGCAACAGCAAGAGGTTTATTGAAGTGACTGCACAGACAGGCAAACTCAGCTCCAAAGAGCAAGAGTCACATCACACTACAGTCACATAGGCACTTTTTAAGAAAAAAACCCACAAAAGCCATAAGATTACAATTCCCATACAATTTCATTTCGACTGATTTATGTCTAGAGGCTAATTTCATAAGATCATGGCCTGATCATAGAGTGATCACAGAGGGGGTACAGTTATGTCAGTGTCCTGAAACCTTAAGGGGGGTATCAGGGCAGGAGTGGAGTTTACACAAAAGTCACAGTGGTCCTTCCTGGAACACTTGCAACTATCCCAGTCCCAGTTGAGCACATCTCTTAACAGAAATCTCTTTACATTGTTACATTGTTGCAGGGGTGGTTGAATAATGGCGGAGTCAGGTTGCCCTTGGAACTAGATTTTTAGTTCCTCATTTCCTGGGGCTTGGGCTTGGGGGTGTAAGCCTGAAGGGTTAGGGTCTTTCAGTCCACATTGTTAATAATTGGCTATTTGCACTAATGTGTTACTTGAAATCTATAAAAAAGATCCTCTTTTTAAGATTTTATTAAAAATACTCTAGAAGAGTATTGCCTAAAGTTACCTCTTCAAATCCTATAGAGGTTGTATTTAATGCTTTTATAATTGGCATATGTAAAAAGGACCAGGGAAATAGAAGCAGGTGATAGAATTGCTCAATTATTATTGCTTTCATATTTTAAATGCAAAATGGCATGTATATGTAGAACTGGAGGCTTTGAAAGTACAGGAAAAAAGGTGTTTTGACAAACAGTTAATCAATGATAAATAGCCTAAATTAAAAATAAAATTATATGGGATTGAGAGTGAAAGTGCTGGACATATCTATAATTTCACAAGAATCCTGAGATCCCAACTGGCCTCTACAAGAAGTCAGGAAAATGGAGAATATTACAGGATCTTAGAGCTGTAAATAAAACCATGCTTCTCATGGGAGCAACACAGCCTGGTTTGCCTGCCCCTGTGGCATTTCCTAAACAATGACATTTAATTATGATTGACTTATATGGATGTTATTTTATTGGCTGCTAAAGATAAAAAACTTGTTTTTGATGCCTTTTCTAAATTACAAGAGGTTGTTAGCCTCACTAATTTACAAATAGCCCCAGAAAAAGTACAGGTATCCTTTCCTTATCATTATTTAGGTCATGAATTGTTATGCACAGGCATACATCCACAAAAGATTACTCTGCATACAGATCAGCTATACAGCTTAATGATTTTCAAACCTTTCTGGGAGATATTCAATGGCTTCAGCCCACTTTAAAGTTTACAACAGGACAACTTCGTCCTTTGTATGTCTTAAAGGGCGACCCTGACCCTTTATCTCCCCATGAATTAATAGCTGAAGGGCGTACAGTCCTACAACGTGTACAAGAGGCAGGCTCACGTGCAATATATAGATCTTTCTTCTCCCTTATTGTATTTGATGTTTTGTTTTTCTCATTCACCTACTGAAGTGTTTTGGTAAACAGGAACTTTTCTACGGATACATTCCCCAGCTTCTCCAGAGAAAACCATTACTCCTTATCCTCAGGCTGTTGCTCAGATTATATTTAAGGGAATCAAGATCAGTGTTCAAACTTTTGGTAAGGAGCCAGATATTGTGGTGACCCCATACACCCAGTCTCAAATAGCATGGTTGCAAGCTAATGATAATGATTGTACCATATTGACATGCTCCATGCAGGATCAGTTTGATACTCACTACCCCTCCAATGATGTGTGTCAATTTTTTAAATTGCATCCTGTTATATTTCCCCAGATAGTACAGATGACTCCTATTCCTCAGATCCATGTGGTATTTACTGGTGGCACTTCACGTGGTTTTGCTGTGGTGGTTTCTGGTAACATAGTGAAGAGAATGAAAGTCCAGGGTACTTCTGCCCAGATGGCGGAGATACAGGCACTGTTGCTTGCTTTCAGATGTTTTCTGATGAACTTTTAAACATTTATACTGACAGCCAATATGTGGCACATGCCATTATGCCTTTGGAGACAGCAGCCTACATACCATCCATTTCTCCCATTCATGAATATTTATTGCAAGTGCAAGGACTCATATGGTCCCACTCACATAATATTTATGTGGGCCCTATTAGAGCTCATACTCAGTTACCTGGACCTCTAAGCGAAGGTAATCAGAGGGCTGATGCCATTACTCATATGGCTGTCACATTAATTTGTTCTGCCTTTGAAAAATCTACTGAGGGGCAGTGGTGGCACACGCCTTTAATCCCAGCACTCAGGAGGCAGAGGCAGGTGGATCTCTATGAGTTCAAGGCCAGCGTGGTCTACAGAGCGAGTTCCAGGATAGGCTCTAAAAGCTGCACAGAGAAACCCATTCTTGAAAAACAAAAAAATAAAATAAAATAAAATAAAAAATAAATTAATAAATTAGCCAGGTGGTGGTGGCAGCGGTGGCGGCGGTGCACGCCTTTAATCCCAGCACTCGGGAGGCAGAGCCAGGTGGATCTCTGTGAGTTCGAGGTCAGCCTGGGCTACTAAGTGAGTTCCAGGAAAGGCGCAAAGCTACACAGAGAAACCCTGTCTTGAAAAACCAATAAATAAATAAATAAATAAATAAATAAATAAATAAATAAAAAAAATAAAGTCTACTCAGTTGCATCAACGTTATCACCTTAATGTTGGATCTCTCTGTCATCATATGGGCATAACTTGGGAACAAGCCATCTACATAGTTAAATCATTTGTGTTGAATTTTTACCTGTTCCTCATTTGGGAGTTTATCCCTGAGGAATTTTACCTAATCATGTGTGGCATATGGACGTCACACATGTGCCTTATGCTTTTGCTTATATGGGAGTGCCAAAATGCATAAAGACTGATAATGGTCCCACCTACAGCAGTATGAGATTTTCTAAATTCTACCAAGATTTTTCTATCGTTAATAAGACTGATATTCCTTATAATCCTCAAGGACAGGCTATAGTAGAACGCTGCCATCGTATCTTAAAAACATATTTTGCTAAAGTAAAAAGTGGGAAGCTAGGGGCTCATCTCTCCTCTCCATATTCTATTCTTTCCCTTGTTTTATATATTTAAAATTTTTTATCGGTGGATTCTGCTGGAGTATCCACTGCAGATAAGCACTGGAGGGCTCCTGTTGCAAATCATCCTCTGGTGCGATGGAAGGATCTTTCCACTGGCACTTGGAGGGGACCCGATCCGGTGTTGGTGTGGGCCTGGGGTTCTGTATGTGTCTTTCCTCAGGACAATGCGGTTCCTCTTTGGGTTCCTGAGCTCTGCCAAATCCCAACATGGCAGAGATCTATTGGACCTTTGCGGAAAAACTCTCCCCTTTTGATGCCAATGGGGATTGAGAGCCCAATATGGCCAGCCTTGGATTAATGTAATGTAAGCCTAGGAACTGTAGCCATGCGGTTAGATTCTTCAGAAGGTAATGTATGATAACTGCTTTTTCAAGTATGTTTGAGAACGTGTCACCCAGGCACCTTGGAGATTAAGGATAACCCTGAAGGTCACTGACCTCCATTTGTTAACAGTACCATGCCAGCCAAGCGTTTTCATTTTCAAAATCCTCTTCAAGCTGGTGTAGTACCTACCTTTTCAGGAGTGGCTCTGTGCAACATTTATTGGCCTCCTGAAATTCATCTAGCCTCCTTTGAAGATACCTTAAAATTTGTGAGCCTCAATGTAGCCATTATGAGACCATTAGTTCTGCTCCTTGTGTGCTGTCTGTTTTTACTTTGTGGTTCTTAGTTGTTTTTTTACAGAGCTGCCAGCTTAAGTCGTGCTGGGATCAAGAAAACTGGGCCTTGGTGGTTCATGTTCCTGGAGTTGTGTCCATGCCAGTGGACCGTGGCAGTTAGACACAGATGTTGCTCCCACACTCCCGAAGAGAATTTGACTTCACTGCAGCTGTTCTTGCTACTACAGTGGTCACGGCCACTGCTGCTACTATTTCTGGGATTGCCTTTTCATAATTGGTTACTACAGCTAACACAGTGGAGACCCTGGCATCAAAAGTAGCTACCACAGTTAATTAATCCTTCATTCTATTGGGCATGATAAATTTAATTCAGCAGTTATATACATTTTGATTGGCTTTGAAAGTTATAAAATTTATAAACTCAAGTTCCACTTGCTTTTGGGATACCATCTTACGAGGACTCCAATTTGCAGTAAGGCTCGTTAAGGAAGGGAATGGCTCAATTACTTTTAGCCTACTGGCTATGGGTGGGTTAGGACTTCTGTTGGTATTTTCTGTGTCTAATGCACAGATTGCAAGCCCAGCGCCACTTTGAGATCTTTGGCAGCAGTTAACTCTGCAGCTCACACATTACATACATATATATCATACAGCCTGTATGATAATGAGTATTCAGTGCCTGTGGGGCACTCACCAACCTAAGACAGAGAGCCTGTGTGGCCTGGGCAGGTGTCTCCATGACGAGTAAGGTGACCTGCTGACTTCCCACGCAACCTAACTCAGAAGCTCTTTTTTTTTAGTAAAAAGGGGGGACCTGTAGGGCCCTGGCCCCCCATTTTGGGTAGCTGTTGCCTTGCTTGCTGACCTTGACCTTGATGTCCTCCCTATGCTAATCCCCTGCTGGTTTCCTCCCTCCTGAATGCTTATGGGAGGTTCCTTGCTTGTGTATCCTGCATATTGGGTGTTAACAGCTTAGATGCAAGAATGTAGAATATTGGTAGGGAACTTCTGCCCTCCGGGGTTCTCCCATTGTGCTGTAAGCCTGTATTTAAGGCCTCCTCCCTCCTTCAATAAATGGCATTCAGCATTCTGCTGGGGCGAATGACCTGCTGCTCTTGTCTCTGTTTTTTGATCCACAGCCCCTCACGCAGACATGGTGAATGGGTGGTGGTAGTGTGGGTATTACCACTACAGAGAATGTCCAGGGTCAACCTACCTGGTTGGTCTTCTGGCAGGCATGGCCTGTGGTTGAGTCCACTGAATTGGGGACTGGGACACAGTGATGAGGTGGGAAGGGAAAGGCGGGGTTGGAGGTTTGGAGGTTGGGGGTTGGGGTCTGTGGGATCCACAGGACACTGCAGCTGGTATTCTGTTGTAATACTAGGTGCGACCCTGAGGATTGGGTCTGGGGAAACAAAGAGGGGATTTTTAATTTTTGTTTTTGTCTTTTGATACAAAGTAGCCTGGAACTCATGATATAGACCAGGTTGCCCTTGAACTCACAGAGATCCACCCGCTCCTGCCTCCAAAGTACTGGAATTAAAAATGTGCCCCACAATGCTCAGCTAAACCCCTATCTTCTGATACTCCTGTCTGAGTGCTGGGGATTATAGGCATGCATCACCATTCGAAGTTTTATATGATGCTAGGGATCAAACCTGGGCTTTCTGTATGCTAAGCAAGCATGCTACCTAACCAAGAATCACATTCATTTTTATAGCTGAGCAAGGTTCCGATAAGTGTGTGTGTAGTGTACATGAGTGTGTGTGTTTACATGTATATAATGTGTATAATTTTCTTTATCCATTCATTCATTGATGGACATCTTAGTTTATTTTTTTATTTTTATTTTTATTTTTTTATTTATTTTCCAAGACAGGGTTTCTCTGTGTAGCTTTGCGCCTTTCCTGGAACTCACTCTGTAGACCAGGCTGGGCTTGAACTCACAGAGATCTGCCTGCCTCCTGAGTGATGGGATTAAACGCATGCACCACCACCGCCTGGCAGACATCTTAGTTTATTTATCTTGGCTAAACAGTCCTATTTTCTTTCTTGTTTTTTTATTTTGCATGTGTGTGTATATCCACATGAACATGGGCACATGAGTGTATGCAAGTGTGAATGCACATGTATGAGCATTTGTCTGGAGGCCAGAGTTGGTGTCACTCTCCCCCTGATATTTTCAGGCAGGATCTTTCTTGTACCTGGAGCTCACTGATTTGACTAGTCTAACAAGCTAGCTTTCTCCAGGGATTCCCTCTCTCTGCCTCCTGTGTGCAGGGATTCAAGACAGGCTGCCACACCCACTTAGCATTCATAAAGGTCTAGGGACCTGAACTCCAACCTCACCCTTGCAGCACAAATGTTTTACCTACAAAACCATATTCCCAGCCTCCAGTCCTATTTTTCATAGAGGATAGAGATCATGGGTCTCAGTGGCTCCCTGGCAGTATCTTCCACAAAGCGTCACATCTCAGAGGCCGGCCTCCAGAACTCTGGCAGGGGAATGCTGCCAGTCCACTCTTACTTGGCACAGAGTACGGCAGCCATGAATCCTTGATGAGCTAGCATCCATTTGTCATTGGATCTCTGTGATTGCCCTTGGGGCTTGGGGCTGTATTTGTGGAGGAGACCCATGAACAAGGTTGGACAGGACACACTGAGATTTGGGATCAAACATTGATCCCACCTGAGGAAACCCAGGCATCTGTAGCCACACAGCTTTTCTCAGAATCTAGATCAACCTTGCTTCAATGCAAAGGTTGAGTCAGTGCTATGATGCCAACCACAGAGACTCAGTAGCTATATTACCTGCTCCCAGGTCCCTTATCCAGATAGGCCTACCTTAACCATCTAGGCCCCAGGGCTAGGTGCACACTGCCAATCACTTCCAGGATGAGTTTTCAATTCTCAGAATCATCTCCAAACATGGCGCCCAGGATTCTTTGAAGGGTTCACAACACGCCCCAAGGTCGGACATGTCTGCACATGCCCGGCCGGCCGACACATCGGCCCAGATAGCCCCAGGTCAGGATAGGCATTTCCGGTTCAAGGCGTCTGGTAACCAAGGCGACCGACCACCCGGACACATCCGCCTGGCGAACTCCGGGTCAAGATAGCCATTTCCGGGTTAAGGCGTCTCGCGTGACCGGGATCCATGATGTCACGTAGCCACGCAGGCGCGCAGCATGGCTACGTCATCTACGTCTACCTGGACACCCCCGCCTTATAAAAAGCCACCATGATTGTTCTAATCTCCCCCTCACACGTTTCTCCACCCGCGCGGACCCTCACTCCCCCTCTCTCCCCCAATAAACTCTATCAGCGGATTCTGTCGTGTTTCGTGACGCTTTCTTGCAGGGTAACAGCGCAAATACTAACATTCTTCATTTTAATTCTTTTGGAAAAACCCCAACCACACAGTGAGACTTTGAGAGAGGCCACACCCTGAACTTGATGGGCTCAGGCATGGCCACTTCTGAGGAAGGCTGCCACACCCGGGAGACCCTCCCAGCTGTACTCTAGGGACTTCCACTCATGGAAGCCTAGCAGGCACCAAGTGTCCTTTAGAAGTTCGTGAGGCAGGGCTTGCCAGCCTTAGCCCCGCATGGGAAGCTGCAGCTCTCAGAAGGGAAGGAGAGGCTGGGAGACACTGTCCAGGCAACTGGTGCTTCCTTCCCAGCTCCATCACACCTAAGGTGAGGTAGGTCCAAGAGCAGGTGGCCCAAAGACTACCCGCAGAATTGAACCCCCACTCTCCAGGACTCAGCCCTGGAATCTTGGCCATCTAGACTTCAGCCTGGTTATGTGACTCTGAAATGTCCTCCATGGACTCAGGCATTAAAAATTGTTTCCCAGTTGATGATGCTGTCTTAGGAAGCTATGGGATCTTTAGGAAATGGGGATCTACTAACAGAAATGGGTAACTGTGAGCTTGTGAAGTTTACACCTGCCCCACTTTCTGTCTAGCCGTCTGCTTCATGATCTGCCATGATGAGAACAGCCTTCTTCACATGTTCCCACCACTGCAAGCTGTGGTTCTCTGCATCTTCCCACCACGAAGGACTGAGACCCTCTGAACAATCAGAACACATCTCCCTCCTTTTAAGGCATTGCCAGCAGACGCCTTGTCATAGCAACACAAAACAACCAGTACAGGCCCCACATAATCCATTCTGAGTGACTGTCCCTTACCAAGCCGTGCCCCTACCTGTAGACTTTGCTTGGTGTGCCTGTCACATGCCCTGGAATGCTCAGTACATGTTGACCCTTGCATACCCTTCAAATGGCAGCTGCCAAGCCATTTTCTAGAGTACTCAGTTGGTGGCCTTCCAAGACTTCTTAGCACTCAAGATTCTCACATCCACAGGTGTCTTAGACTCAGATGGAGAACTTTCTGTACCCTCCAGATGCTACCAGACCCAGCAGCAGTGTCCAGAGGCACCAGGGTGGTATGGCCCCAGGTGCTTCCCACCATCTCACAGGAGGTAGTGTTCACATTGTGGGTCCCCTCAACTTTCAGCAGGTAGGGGACTAACAGAAATTTTGAAGTCCAGCCTCTTAATTTCCTTCTCAGGGTGCCCAGGAGAGATGCTACCAATGGCAGGGAAATGAATCTAGATACGTGGAGCTCTTTCGTCCGACCTGTTTATTTGTCCGCCACCATCATTCTCTTTGGTTCTCTCGGATCAGTCTATATCTTTCTCAAGACAGCAACACCTTCATGTTTACAATACAATACAAGAATTGCAAGGTCCCCACCAGAAGCTTCCTGGTTAACTTCATTTGCAACGCAAAGGGAGAATAAAGGTGGAGTTAGACAGGAGCTGGAATAAACCAGATAATGAATTTATGTGCTAGGAATCTATCCTTACTGTGGTTAGGTGAAAACGTTATGGGTCTATCATAAATGTGCTCAAACTACAAACTTAGAGGTGATAGGGTAAAGAAATCTATAAGTCACTAAAATAAAACTGCCTCTATTTTTCTCTGCACCAGTTTTCTGACAGGGCCAGGGAGGAGTACTGGTAGCTAGTCAATCTGCATCACAGCTTGAAGCACCTGGTGAGAGGAAACCCCTTTGTTCTAAGAAGTTGCTCTGGGGCATTGAGAAGAGGGGAGATCTGACCTTTATTTGCACAAGAAACAAAGCTATGCACCTAGGAGCCAGGGGTTTGGCCTAGAAGCCAGGCTGTCTCCAAAAGGATGTTAGTTCAGGGGCCTAGTGGGTGGTCTGGTCAGCTATTAGTTCCTTTCTTGTCCTTCGATTCTTTGTTTGGAGCTGGCCCTATCTTTGGATATAGCTAAAGGACATATTTGCAAAAGGCAGATACTCAATTCAAATACTAAAAAGGGAGCAGGGAGCCTGGAGGCAGAAGGCCCTGCCTATGTGACCTTATCCAAGTACTTTGAGTGTATCTGCCCAAGGAGGTTCGCACACACCATTCTAGGGGAATTACGAGCACAAGAAATTCATAGCAAGAAACAATTGAACATTAAAGCTTAATAACACCAATTATTCCTTGATAAATGGCTTCCTCTTGAAGAACACCTTGGTCACTCAAGGTATAGCTTATTATATACAGCTGGACTCCTCTATTTCATATTCTTGTGGCCCATAACAGGGGACACTCTGAGGCTCATGTTCCACAATCTCCCTTAAGTCCTTGGGAGGCTGTGTTCTAACCACTAACGTGTTCACTGGTATATTCCAGTGCCTCTTTCTTTGCCCCACATCCCATCTCCCTCCCAGAGCTTCCGATGATCCTCCCACATCCTGCCAGATAGTTGGCTTCTACAGTGATTTTCATCAAGGCATGTCCTTAGAGGTCTGCTCTGCCTTCTACATCTGTAGCGGACTGAACTGTGGTCTCTAAACATGATATGTTCATATCCTAACATGGTGGAATGTGGCTTTACCTTGAAAAAGGATCTTTGCAGATATATTTGAAAACTTGTTTACAGGTGTGTGTAACCTGTGGCCTGCAGCTACATGTGTTCTAGGGCACTACGAACAAGATCCATTGCATTTGTAGATCTCTGCTGCAATATCAGAAGTTTTCCTGGCTGGACATGGCAGTGCATACTTGTGACCCCAGCATTCAGGAGGTGGAGGTAGGAGGATCAGAAGTTCAAGGCTATAACTTTTAAATTACCTTTTCATCCAGAGCAGGATGTTGTATCCATTTCACAAAACCCCCAGAGACCACCAAGGAGCCGGTTTCCAATCCACACAAGGGTCCTTTTATTCAGGTTTAACCTGGGCTACTGTACACAAGGCACATGGAAGGAAATGTGGCGGCAGCCACAAGCCCAGGTGTAGAGAATTTTTATAGGGAAAAACCACAAGCTGAGAATTGGCAACTTGGGATTGGGTAGGAGGGGCAAGGTGATCTTTTGAAACTATTGGTCTAGACTTTGGGTGCAAAACCACATTTGAAACCATTGGATTAGACTTTTGGAGGGGAACCACAACCCCATGAACAGGATTATCTGGATTGCTCAGCAAGATTATCTAAATATCTTCAAGGGCCTAAACTGCAGACAAGATGTCTGCAGGAGAACACTGCTCTGTATCTGTTCCAGTTGTCATGGACATTCCTGAGGTCCTTTCTGGAACTTTACAGAGCCTGTAAAGTCAAGTCTATGCCTTCACAATTTCTATTCTGGGGCTATTATGAATAATTCTCTTGGAACGTTCCCATCCAAGATCTCATACACAGATCTCCATTCTCTTTTCAGGAGAGGGGTATTAAGACAGGGTCTTCTTTAGCTCAGGATTGCCTTGAACTCATGTAGCTCAGGCTGTCCTTAAACTTCTGATGCCCCTGATTAGTGTGTGTGTTTGAAGGTATGGGAGGATGTACATGTGTCATGGCTCACTGTAGAGGGCTGAGAACAACTTTGTGGAGTCATTTCTCTCTTCCACTTTTATGTGAGTTTCTGGAATTGAATTCAAGTGCCAGGCTTGTAGCACGGTTCCTTTGACCAAACAAGTAATCTTGCCAGTTCTCTTTGTCCTTTTCTTTCTCAGTGCAGGGGATATTGAAGCAGGGCCTCATACATGCTGTGCAAATACTCTGTTACTGAGCAATAGCCTTGCTGTAAGGACTCTGTCCTTAATTACGTCACCAGCCTGTGACGGTGTCCCAGCCTAAAAAGCGGGCGTGCCCTCTGTGCCCCCCTTTTTCTTTTCGCTCCCTCTCTCCTTCTGTCTGTTCTCTCTCTCTCTCCCCCCCCCCCCAAAAAAAAGGTAATCATGGCTTGTGATTCTTCCAAACAGCACCACAGCGTAACCAACATTGGTGCCGTTCAGACTCAGATACACCACCGAGACCTGCTGTGATTGCTGCCGCTTGCCGCCTCCTCCCCCATCCAGCGAGACCGCGAGATCACGAGTGCTCACGCAACCCTCGCCTCCGCTGGACCCCACACACCTTCCACTACTGCTACTGCCTTGACTCTTCACAGTGAGTCTGCGGTTCTCGCGGCTGTAGTCTGAGCTATATTCTTTGCGGCAGACACCCCGGGGGTTGTCCTCAGGCTGTACTGGCAACGGCAGACACATTTTCGCTCCTGACAAGGGGGTAAATGCTGTCTCGGGTCCACCATGGACCAACTCCAGCGCAGCTGCAGCCCTCACGATCCCTTGACAAAGAGGATCAGTGACTTGAGCTGATTCTTAGATCTCTCTCCACTCTTTGGGGATGCCCAAGATTGGAGTCTGATCCTGGTTTGTTATTTTAATTTATTATTTTCCTCTCGGCTACAGCCATGGGACAAAGGGGCGGATACCACTTACATTGGTGGATAGGGCAGGTACCGATAAATCTGGCCACATAATAGTGTCGCGGGAACTTCTGCCAGTGAACGGGCAAATAAAAGAGTCACTTTATCCCCAATTTTTCTAGTAAAGTTCTAAACCCTTCTCCCTCCCCACTTCTGTGTCTGCCATGTGCAACCTTTTCTGTCTGACTTCCGCCGGCAGTGGGCAGGCTCAAATGGGCATGCTTGGGCGGCTCCTACTGACTTTAGCCCTAACTCACCTTAACTCCACCCACTCATTCTCAAACTGAAGTGAGAGACACAGACAGGTCTGACAGCGGCTAAGATCCATACAAATAAATTTACAGTAGTCAGGATGGCTCTTAAGCCAAAAATCAGCTTATAGCCTCAGACAAGTCTTCCAAAAGGATTGATTTATAGTCTGCCTACTGGCAGATCTTCCAAAAACTGTCTTTAAGCCAACAATCATCAGGAAAAAAAAAAAGAAAAAAATTCAGGACATGGAATAAAATCTGTCTCTTGTTCCCTAGACCTCCCTGACTAAAACTTAAGCATCTGGAGAGCAAGGCTCCTGACCCCACAGGCAAAAGAGTCATCTGTGGCATTTAAGGTGTGCCAGGGAAGAGATAAAAGCCTGAAAACAAAATTGCCAAGTGCTGGTACTCAACAGCCTTGTTAAAAGTGCCATCTAGAAAGACAACGAGTCAGCTGACTGCCCCCAGGCGCCAAGATGCATGGGTACATCAAGCTAAGACCTCCAGCAGACCTAGGCTTGGCTACAGACATGGCAGGGAACCCAGAACGTAGCAGGAAAGCAATCAGTTTCTTTCCCTCTGGACACCAGAGTCACTGACTCAGTCCTGGGAGTTTTGGGATGTCACCTCTCCTTTATTGTTGGGTACAGAGGACAGCCTTACCCACCTCACCAGATTTAAT
>CABHPQ010161476.1:0-24951 GCA_902168405.1 Peromyscus aztecus | reverse complement strand
TTTCAAAGTTCAGTAGAGGGTTGCTTAGATAACAAATATTCAAGAGGAATATCACCCAAAATCAAGTTTCAGATATGTAGTACATAGTTCAGTACTTACTGTGATATTTGCAGCACGAACATGACTCTCTACAGTGATACAAGTATATTTGGCAAAGGTCCAGGAGAGATTGTGAAGTCACTAATTGCCCCAAAGTGTTTCAAAGTATGGTCTTGCCAACTCAGTGGTTGGTCCACTTAAATTGATATCTACCAATTTAAATTTTCTAACGTTATTCTTAAAAGGTGAATACAAGAGTACAATTTGAAAAATTTGTCTGATAATCTGAATACAGAGGTGGGTCTGTATCTTCCAAACACCTATAGAAATAATCCCTTGTCAGATTATTAGACAGGCTGGAGGCTCTGCTGATATACCCCTGTCTTACAAGAACATCAGGGAATCAATTGTATTGATTGTTGTGAATGGCACAAAGTGATAATTTCAAATGCTTCCAGCTGAAATCCTAATATGATGAATGCTTCGTTTATAATTCACTTTCATGTAAAACTGGTGGATTACTGAGAGCTCATTTAAATTCAATAATGTTGAAAAAATCCCCAGAAAGTTATGTAGAAGTTACATTCTACCAATGTAGAATTAATTCTCTCTCATTAATCTTCTCTTCTCTACCTCTCCTTTGTTAAGGTCCATGATGAGCAGGAAATGGGACTCAAACTCTTCGGAAAACTGGAATCACACCTGGAGTAGCAATGACACACAGCATCCCTGGTACTCAGATATCAACATCACCTATGTGAACTATTATCTTCACCAGCCTCAAGTGGCAGCGATCTTCATTAGCTCCTATTTCCTGATTTTTTTCCTGTGCATGGTGGGAAATACTGTAGTTTGCTTTATTGTAATAAGGAACAAACACATGCACACTGTGACTAATTTCTTCATCTTAAACCTGGCAATAAGTGATTTGCTGGTTGGAATATTCTGCATGCCTATCACATTGCTGGACAACATCATAGCAGGTATGTTGAGTTGTGTGCAGTATAAAGATGCCCTCAGAAAATGTTTCCACATATGCTCAGAGTCAGAGCAGAGTCATTCATTCATTCATGCATTCATTTCATTCATTTACACATACTTATTGAGTGCCCTGAAGTGTTCCAGGTGAAGATGTCTTCACAAGATGAAGATCTTGTTCACATTCTAAACAAAACATGTAATGCTCAAATAGATGTATGGTTTGGGAACAAGAACTTCCCTCCCATACTTCTGGGTCCATGTCATTATTTCTTTATACCACCTTACATGGTCTAGAGGTGCAGGGATAGTGTATTCCCTCATCCAAGTAGGGTTTTCATTCAGATTGTTGGTTTAATATTGTACTAGTTGAGGAAC
The DNA here is from genome assembly GCA_902168405.1 of Peromyscus aztecus. NCBI lineage: Eukaryota > Metazoa > Chordata > Mammalia > Rodentia > Cricetidae > Peromyscus > Peromyscus aztecus. Next base: position 23,556 of record CABHPQ010161476.1, on the reverse strand, counting down.
AACACTTGAGATGTTCATGTTCCTACCAATATAAGAAAAACAATGAAATAGTTGCAACATATTGAAGTTCTCTGCATCAGCAGCAGCTATTTCAAAGCTCCTGTTCTCTCGTGACACTCAGTTTCCTGACATAATTATTTTGAATTAGATGATTAAATTTTGCATATAAATCACTTCACTGTACCCTTGCTTTTGGTTTCCAATAGGCAGCCACTTACAGCATTTCATGTCTTTATTTTTGATAATTATGACCATATATCTAAGTACCATGCAACTCATGCCATTTTCTGTTTTCTAAGCTGCATAAGACAGAAATTCCATTTCAGTAATCCACTTATACCACATAAACACAAGCATGCATCACACCCTTCATCTCTTCCATCGGCCATGATGGGAATGGCTCAGTGACTCTTAGCTCTCTCCCCACTGGCAATCTCCTCCACTTCTCTTTGTATTTGGCCCTCTGGTTTCGGATACCACATCCTCTTTCTACTTTACTCCTTCCCAAGAAATAGCACATCGTGATGAAGCATTTCTGAGAATTTACATGTCTCTGAATGTCTTTCTTTCACTCTCACAATTGATTATAGTTAGCTATGTGAACAATTCTGGGTTGGAAAATTTTCCTCTCAGAATTTTAAAGGGATCACTTGCTTGTTGCTTCTGAGAAATGTTGAGTTACTGTTGAACATTTTTGACTCTTGCTGTCTTTTATTTGAGTTGTATATTTTTCTTTCTAAAAGCTTTTTTTGAGTTATTTTCATCCCCCAGTGTTCTGAGTTTTATGAAATTAGGGCTGGAAGTTGGTTTTCTGAAAACCAATGTACTTCATCCTGGAGAATTTTCTCGGCCAAGTTTTTTCCCTTCTTTTGCCTGTGTTAATCACATGTAGGAGGTCAGGATGTCCCTTTTCATTGTTTCTCATTCAATTTATGGTTCTTATTATTCACTTCTTCAAAGATGTGTGTGTGTGTGTGTGTGTGTGTGTGTGTGTGTGTGTGTATGCTAAAGACATGGAGGTATATACCTATAATATAATATCAGCACTTTGGAGAGCCAGGCAGGAGGATTGCAAGTTAAAGTTCAGCGTGGTCAACATAAAGACACTATCTTCAAAATCCATGGGTTTGGGCTGGAGAGATGGCTCAGAGGTTAAGCGCACCGACTGCTCTTCCAAAGGTCCTGAGTTCAATTCCCAGCACCCACATGGTGGCTCACAACCATCTATAATGAGATCTGGTGCCCTCTTCTGTATACATAATAAATAAATAGATCTAAAAAAAATTTAAGATCCACACCCATAAAAAAACAATCCATGGGTTTGGGACTAGACAGATTGCTTGATGCTTAAGAGCAGTTCATAATGACCTAGATTCAGTTCCCAGCACCCATGTTGTTTGACTCAAAACTGCCTATAACTTTAGCTTCTAGTGAATTTGATGCCCTCTTCTGGCCTCTGTGGGCACCTGAACTCACCTGTATATACCTATACACAGACACATACATACACATAATTTTAAAATTACAATAAATCTTTTTTTAAAAAAATCCAAGGACTAAATATGTAGTTCATGGTCAGAATGATTACCTAGACTATACAGGGTCCTGGACTCAATCCCCAACACTGTGGGTCAGAGAAGGGTTTTCTCAACTTTCATCTTGAGTTCTTCATTTTCATTGTTTTAAATTATGTGGCCTATTTTTGTTAATTTTCTGTATGTTTCTTTACCATTTTTCTATATTTCGGACATTACTGGTAACTTGTTTATTCTATTTCTATGTGAATTTTCTATTACACAATCCTTTCTTGTATTCCTTTATTTTGGGTTTGAGGCTTTCTAGCATGAAGAACCATTTTTGGTTTGTTTTTTAGTGTGAGGTCTTATGTGTTTAATAGACTCACTGGAGAATATATTTTATGATCTAGCCTGGGAGGCTCAAATGGAGAAATCACAAGTTTGAGGCCGATCTAAACAACATAGCAAAGCTCTGTCTCAGAAAACAAAGAGAAAAGGCAAATCTAAGTAGGGATGCCTGTTAAAAATAGACTCGCTTACAGTATTTAGGCTAATAGAAATTATATATGAGTAGTTTGTTTTTTAGAAAAGAAACTACAGGATTTTTTAACAATAAAATTTAAAATCCAAAAAACATGTCTAGAGTATTTGTTCATAGGAGAAGCTTTTTTTTAAAAAAAAAAAAAAAAAAAACAGCAAATGAGTTTTTAGAAGGTCAAACTGCTCTGATAGTTTTGCTTATTTCTCTAGTCACTAAGGTTTAGGTAAGGAATTATGTTATTTCCATTCATGTATAGGAGTCTTTATTCTAGACATCACTATTATGTAAATTGCATACTGTATATATTTGTTTCAGATGTAATTCTCAGTTCCTCACAATTTTGGGGGTGTATTTCCAAACTACAAAATTATTTTTCTGGCTGCTGTATTCCCTTAGAGCATTGCAACGTAAGGTTTGATGGTTTGCACTCTGGAAACTTAGCTGAGTTAAAGTCTTATGATGCTAATAACTGGCTGGGGCAAAGTGTTTTACCTTATCTGGAGATACCATGAGTTATAAAAGAGATTCACATCTTCCCCAGGGGATTAAACAGAGGCAGGTGTGAAGTACTTCCTAGAGTGTCTCGTATGTAATTGTTACTGGGTTAGTTTTGCATTGTGAACACTGCACTGATGAAGCACTCTGTCTGGAGAAATGACCAAAAGCACCAGGAGACGTTGTCCCATGGCTGCCTTCCTTTCTTGCCACCTTGTTTTTATTTGCAATAGAGTGTGGCAAAATAATCTTCTCAAAAGACTGTTCATTTCCCACCCAGGATGGCCATTTGGAAGCAGCATGTGCAAGATCAGTGGGCTGGTGCAGGGAATATCAGTCTCCACTTCAGTCTTTACCTTGGTTGCCATAGCCGTGGACAGGTAAGTCAGCTCCAAATCCTGAGTTTCAGAAAGTGTTGATTTATCAAGTTACTGCATCTTGTCACTGCTATTAAATGATACTGAATATGCTGATATTCATATATATGTGTGTATATGTATATATAATACATAATATACTGATATAACTATCTACCTGTTTATAGTACTATAATACAGAGTACTACCACAAAATTGTTGCTTCACTGGAGATTTATAACAGATTACTTAGCATGTAATTACGTGTATTTACTCAGATCTTAAAGCGTTCGTATTTTCCATGCAGTTACAGCTTGGGAATATGGACTGAGATATTTAATTTTAGAATCATTGAGACATTGTTGTTCTTTGCAATAACGACATAACAAGGCCAGTTGGACCCTTAGTGTTTGAAGTGATAAAACCACATCACTTTTGGGTAAAAGATAGATTGTGTGTGTGTGTGTGTGTGTGTGTGTGTGTGTGTGTGTGTGTGTTGCTCACTCAAAATATACATCACACTTAAAAGAAACACATTAAATACAAGGATGTCCTGCAAGTGAACATTATATAGTAATCGGGGCTCTTTACAGTGAACAAAAGCTATACTATCATTTGTATTTCTACTTCAATCTTAAGCTTAAAATGCTTGTTTTCACTTCACATTTGGTACTTAGGTGTCCTTACATGCTTTGAGCAATGTTTCTGATATGACACTTGAAAAAAAGTTAAAAATAAACATTTATTCTCTATATTTTAGAAAGTAAATGAGACTAAAATTAACAAACAATGCTATTTTTTCAGTGGGTAATGTTAAAGAGATCTCAAAGGAATGAAGCAGGGCAGCATAAGTCAACATACATACATTTAAAAAACATAAAACTGCCAGAGAGACTGCATAATGACACACACGGTATGTTGTCACAATGTGAAATCTAAAACATCCCAGATGCAGACAAATGCTGAAAATGCAGAATTGCATATACAGGAGAAATGGCTAGCAACTTCTGCATGTCTCTGCAAAGAGGAAAATGAAAACTTATGGCTGGCTGCCAAGAGGAACGCAGCTGCATCTGAAATGTTGTGTTGAAGACAGCATGGTGTAGAGATGAGAAGGACGTTTGTCAGTTCTAGAGAGCAACAACAAAGGACATCATGCATTTTCTTCTACTTTTTATGTTTGAAAATTTGATGAGGTTAATCAATAAATAAATGTAAAGTTGTTTTATTATTTGTGTGGCATGAATGCCTTGATCTGCATCAGGCTGTTGAATTTTAGTTTGTGTGTTAGATATGTCCTGTCCAGTGTTTAGTCAACTTTTACACAAGCTAGACTCATCTGAGAGGAAAAAAAAAATCTCAACTGAAAATAAGAATGCCTCCATAAGATCAGCATGTAGGCAAGTCTGTGAGGGCATTTTCTTGATTAATAGTTGATGTGGGAGGGCCCAGGTCATTGTGGGTGGTGCTTTCCCTGAGCAGGTGGTCCTGGGATGAATAAGAAAACAAATTGAACAAGCCAGTAGGTAGCACTCTTCCTTGGCCTCTGCCTCCAGGGTTCTTGTCCTGAGTTCCTTCAGCAAAGTGTGAGTGGAGAATTATATGCTGAAATAAACCCTTTCCTCCCAAATTGATTTTGCTTGTGAAATTTTTGTTTGCTGTGTTTTGTTTTTTGAAACAGAGTTTCAGTAGGTATCCTTGGCTAGATTGGAATTCACTGTGTAGGCCAGGCTGGTCTCAAACTCATAGATCCACCATCCTTTTGAGTGCGGGGATTAAAGGCATGTGCCACCACACCCCGTCTTGGTCATTATCCTTATCATGGCAATAGAAACCCTAACTAAGGCTTCATACATTTGAGTTTTTCTTCATAGTTATCACTCTAGTTTCATTCATTTCATTTTTAATTATTCAGAGATTGTACCAGTAATACATATAATATTAAATTACCATTCTTATTTTATTAGTAAATTATAATCTTTGGCAATTTCCTACATGTATATGGTTCATTCTGATGACTCTCTCCCACAGCCTCTCTTATCTCTGCTCCCACTACTACCACAATCCCTTCTTCCCTACCAATCTCTTTCCAATACTTATGACTTGCTATTTTGTTCTGTGTCACACAGAGTTTAATGAGGCTGTTTATGTGACCATGGCTTTGGAACTATCTATTAGAGCCGTGTGGGCTCACTAGAGGCTATATAAGTAGATACCTACTTGCCCATCTGCCAGGATCTGTTAGTAGCTAATAGTTCAGCAGTAACTGATATGGCCTCATGAGACCCTTCACCATTCACAGCTGACTGTTGGATGGGCTGTACTTGTACAGATCCAGTACTAGTAGGCACAGCAACTGTGAGTTGATGATTGCTGTGGCCATGCTTTGAAGATGGGCATTTAACAGCTCTTCTCCCTGTTTTCTGTCTCATATTCTTCCTATTCTTCACTTTCGCCGAGTCTTAAGGGGGATGGAACAGACGTCTTGTTTAGGTCGGAGTCTTCAACCGTCCATTATTCTCAGCATCTTATGGCTTTCTGCATTCATCAACATCCACTGAAGAGGGGATTCTCTGGTTATGGCTGAGCATAGCCTTTGTCTGTGGGTGTAAACAAAGATATTCAGGAGGAAGTTTGACGATGTTTCACTTCAGCTAAGGATCAGTAATAGGTTCCTTCCTTTGGCCTGTGGCCTCTTTAATCAGAGTTTTTGACTTGATTTACAGCAGTAGGCAGGGGTTTCCTTTTGTGGAGCAGACCTCAGAGTCAGTCCCAGAGAGGAACTGGTTTCCCCCATAACAGTTGTGACACCGTTCCACCAATGAACACATCTTGCCTGGCAGATTGGTTCATAAAGTTTCCAGCTGAGTAAGCACTTTTATGTCTTTGCTGCCCCCTGGCAGCCTGCAAAGCACCGTCTGGCACTATGTAAGCTAGCCAGAAGGGAGAAATCTTTCAACTCAGTTCCAGCTTGATTTCTCTGTATTTTGCATTCAAGGTATGTGGTGTCTTCAGCAATATGGTCTCATCAATTCATTCCTTAGTGCTTTTCTGAAGGTGCATCACAGAAGTTAATTTGGAGTTTCTAGTCAACCATTACTTTCTTTATCTGTACACCTGTCTTCTGAGCAATAAAATCTGCTTTAGAATAATCACAAAAACAAAAAATAATGTATTAAGTAGGTGATCATGCCTAAAATCATAACATTGCATAATAGCACATACATGATTATTTGTAATACATATCTAACAATAATAAAAGTCACAATAACGAAAGTGGTAAAGTTCCTCAACAGATTTTGAATTGCCATGCTCAACAGAGGATATAGAAGGGTCTTTATCAGAACTTATAATGGTGCTTCATAGACCTGTATAATTGTGAAATTGCTAAAAGCACCTTTGGTATAAGAAATGGTAATTTATCCCTCTTGTGAGTCTGTGGGCTGAGGGAGCACCTCTCTCAGTCTTCTGCTCCCTAGACCACTCATGTTACAGTGTTACCCTGTGAATTAAATTGAGACTGATGTGTCTAAGATGGCCAGCCTGGTGTTCCCCGGGGCCTTTCCCCATGTACTTCTCATCTAATTCTCAGCTGCATTTTCAGAAAAAGCATCCAAAAGGACAGCCTTGATGTGCATGCCGGTTAATGTCTAGTAGCCAGAACACATTCCATGGCCAAACACATGAACGATATATTAGGAACATTAAGAACCTGGGGGAAAATGGTTCATGAATTGCTGCTGCTGAGCGTCTCCTGGAGCACAGTAGAACTGGCTGTCTACTGAACCTACCGTTCTGGAGTGCAACTGCTTGGACTGAAATTATGAATAACAATAAGCAAGATTGCGACCTTTCCTAAATCCTAATCTTCATACTTTAATTCATGCTTAAAGGAACAGCTGATGTAAGCCCATGGGACTAACTCTACAGCAGAGTTCTAAGGGACCGTATTTGGTATATTCTGATGTAATACCATTAGCACCATAATAGCATTTTCTCATTAATAGCATCTGATCTGCTTCATTCATTTACTTTGAATTAAAACATATTTTCTGTCAGTTATATAAATTGGCAATGCATGCCGCATTACCCCAGGTTCTAACTTGGGGTGTTTTGAGGGAATTATAGGTGGACATTCTCACACTTGTTTCCATCAGGTTTGGAAGTTGAGGCGGTGCCTCATTGATCTTTGCCTCTCATTGCAGATTCCGGTGTGTGGTCTACCCCTTTAAGCCAAAGCTCACTATCAAGACAGCATTTGTCACTATTGTGATCATTTGGGGCCTGGCCATTGCCATTATGTCTCCATCTGCAGTAATGTTACACGTACAAGAAGAAAAATACTACCGTGTGAGACTCAGCTCCCACAATAAAACCAGCACAGTGTACTGGTGTCGGGAGGACTGGCCGAACCTGGAAATGAGGAGGATCTATACGACTGTGCTATTTGCCACCATCTACCTGGCTCCACTGTCCCTCATTGTTGTCATGTATGCACGGATTGGGGCTTCCCTCTTCAAAACTTCAGCAAATTGCTCCGGAAAGCAGCGTCAGGAGCAGTGGCATGTGTCCAAGAAGAAACAGAAGGTCATCAAGATGCTGCTGACTGTGGCCCTCCTTTTTATGCTTTCCTGGCTGCCCCTATGGACTCTGATGATGCTCTCGGACTATGCTGACTTGTCTCCTAACAAACTGCGTGTCATCAACATCTACATCTACCCCTTCGCCCACTGGCTTGCCTTTTGCAACAGCAGTGTCAACCCCATCATTTACGGTTTCTTTAATGAAAACTTTCGCAATGGTTTCCAAGATGCATTCCAGATCTGCCAAAAGAAAACCAAACCCCAGGAAGCCTATGTCCTAAGAGCTAAAAGCAACATGGTCATAAACACATCTGGCCTGCTGGTCCGGGAACCTGTATCTCAAAACCTAGGCAGGGAACAGTTGATGTGTGGGGAAAGTGCTGACAATCCCACACAGGAATCCCTGGTGGAAGAAATGAGAGAAGCTACTAACAGTACCGAGGTTTAAAAAGAGCGCAGGGATGGGAGGGACGGTGTTACGTAGTATCTGAGTATGGCTATGTCTTTAAATACTGCTGCTTAGTGTGGCTTTGCATTTCTAATATTCTGATGAAAGCCCATTTTGTCAAAAATTGGAAGGTATAAAAATGGCCTTCCTAACCAGTCTTATGGTACATGAAATATTCAGTGACTTTCATATTTGCCTGAAATTTTTCACAATCTGACCATTCCCACTTTAACAACTTGTTTTATGCGAGCCAAGTAAATCAAATGTGTTTTGTTTTGTGAGTCTTTCACTTTGTCTGTCTGTCTATCCATTCATCTTTTCTTCTGCCCTCTGTCATCTATCTGTCTAGAACTGTGGTTCTCAACCTGTGGGTTGCCACCCCCTTGGGGGAGTCAAATGACCCTTTCACGGGGGTTGCCTAAGACCATCAGAAAACACAGATAGTTACATTACAATTCAAAATAGTAACAACGACATTTTATGGTTGGGGGTCACCACAACATGAGGAACTCTATTAAAAGGTTGAAACATTAGGAAAGTTAAGAACTGCTGAACTAGAAGAACACACACTACTTAAATTGTGATGAATGCACTATGCATGACAGTACATTTTGTCAATTCTCCAGCTGATTTTGTATTTGAAATTTTAGACTTACTAATGTGCTCTGCTTTTTAAATGGATTTAGTCTTTTAAGAAAAAATATTGGGTTATCTGAAGCCGTTGCTACTGATTTCTCATTGCTGTCAATTAATCTGGGTTACTCTTGAAGAAAGATGTTGCAGGTCTATCAGCAATAATGTCCCTGGTTACTTCACTTTATGTATTAGAACTGCAATACCAAGGAAGCAAACACAGATTTCTTTCAATTTAAAGGGTTTTTTTTTCCTTTTGAAAATTACAAAGTTAGAGAAATCATAATAGTTCATAGAAGTTACTACTGGGGCTGGAGAGATGGCTCAATGGATAAGACCATTTATAGATCTTGTTGATGGACTCCATCACATGGTAGACACATGTCCTAAGAGCTAAAAGCAACATGGTCATAAACACATCTGGCCTGCTAGTCCAGGAACCTGCATCTCAAAACCTAGGTGGGGAACATCTAGGTTTTGTGTTAGGACATCACATCCATAACATGGTGGTTCATAACCACCCATAACTTAAATTATCTGAATCCTCTTTAGACTTCTGCAGCTACCAGGCACAAATATGGGGCAGATACAGGCACGCAGGCAAAACACTTACACACATAAAAGTTAAATACATCTAAGAAAGTTCTTAAAAGAAATTACTGTTGACTTTTATTATTTTCATAGTTTGAGATCTGCATTTTGACAGAACAGCCAAGCAAAAGAAGAAATTCTTACATAGTGCAGCAGATGTCAGGGAGTGCCATGTCTGCCTTCTCTTTGAAAGAGTGACGTCAGAGCTGCTGGGCCATCATCCTAAGAGTTCCCTGACCTATAGACAGAGCAAGGATTCTTTTCCAAACTTCTACTGGAACCAATATTTAAATATATCATTCATAGTTTAATAAGTTAGCACTAAGGTATAAAAGGGAATTGATAACCCCCTGTTACCATTATGCAGTGTAGTGATTTTAAGTGCTAAGTTTATCTTGAGTTCCCAGAAAGTTGAACATTACAACAAAATACTTTATTTGGCAGATAAGAATAAATCCTGGATATTGAGATCCCATGTTCTTGAAGTCATTGCTGTAGTTCAAGCTGAAAGGTTCCCAACAGGCCGGCAAGAGTTAATTATTGAGGTTTGATCTGAACTGAGTTATGATATGTTCCTTCCTGCCATCAGGGTGCACAGCTCTGTGAACCTTTAGGTTAGGAATTCCTCCCTATTGTCTTGATTTCTTGAACTTCTGCTTATAGTTGGTGAAATTGGACATTACAAATTATTCACTAGAGACTATGACTTGCTCATGGCATTGTGACCTGGATAGACATTTGGACAGTTCTCAGCACTCTCCCAAAGCCCTCAGCTCCCTTCTTCCTGCGTCCCATCAGTCATGCCCCCCATTGCCTCTTCCTTAATGCTTGTACTCATTGCTGGATTGTGTCCTGCTATGGTCTTGATGCTTTTGGCTCTTTCTACAGTCGGCAGAATCATCTTCCTTAAGGAGATAGTGAATTTGTTCTCCAGTGTAAAATGTTCTTGGAAGCTCCATTAAAACATGTACAGGCCCCAGGCTAGCCAAGGCCTGCCCCATATCTGCTCTTTGTATCTTTGACAAAAATTATTTTTAAACTCTTATCAAATTAAGATGCTCAGCCTAGATTGTTCGTGCTTTTTATTTACTGTTTTTTTTTTCTTCTTCAACTTCCCGTGTCAGCATTCTTGAACATCTGTTCAAAGGAGTCCCCTCAAGAAGCCCGTCTACATTATTAGTGTAGACAACTCCATCATCATTCCAGCGCATGGATGATGTACAGATAAGAGGTTTTGTTTTTAATAAACTGGGACAACAAAGGGAAGGATGGAGAACTCTAAAATGTCCAAATATGTGTACTTAGCATTAGGATTATGGAATCATAGAAAATTGAGCACCTACCTGCTAGAGTAAGACTTTGGACAAATATATTTTCCATAACTAAATTTTCTCATTTACAAGACTAGAATCACAGTGGGTTTATACATTTGCTATTTTGTGATTATCACGTGATGGGAGAGACAAGATTGTAAAATGAAAAGCAGAGTGATTAACATTTAGTATAAGGAAATGTTGATATTTTGATTGTGCTGTATAGTACTATAACATAATAATATCATAATCTTAACACTATGTAAAGTGACTTTCAAAATGTTCTTTAAGCCTCACAAAAGTACTCTGAAGTATATGTTGTCCCCATTTTTTGGAAGGCAGAACCAAGTCCATAGTAGCTGGTTTTCCCAATTTTTTTAAATGCATATGCTTGAATATCTGTAGGAGGGTTATGCCAAATGTATATAGGTGCCTGCATGGAGGAGATCAGAGGAGGGTATCAGATCCCCTGAAGTTTGAGTTAATATGTGGTTGTGAACTACCTAATGTTGGTGATGGGAACCAAACTTGGGTTCACTGAAAGAATAGTAAGTGCTCTTAACTCATGTCCCTAAAATCTTAAGACTTAAGAGTTATAAAAAGAAAAAAAAAGATTGGGAAATCAATGTACATAATTCAAAAACTATTTTAACATTTTCTCCCAATGTTATCATCTTGTATTATAATGAACTTGTTTTGGACTCATCTATAACTACTTTTTCAATAGCTGTTTTTCTGACTGTAAAGTTAATACCTTTTATTTGAATTTTTGAGAAACACAGCTGGTACAAAGAAAAGAATAAATTGCATGTCTTTTTATGAAGGAGAACCACTGGCTTAAAGACTTATTCTATCCAGTCCTAAGATCAGCACCTTACAGCTCATCTCCATCAGCAGCAAAACACTTTCAGAAGACAAGGAATGATGGAATGGACAACTACAATACAAGAAGTAATGAGACAGACAATTTTGAAACACTTTCAGTTTCTACTCTTGCTTTTTCACAAAGTTATCAATGCACAGCCCACACTTTGCAGCTGACTGTCTCAGAGTAGCCTCACACCATATACACAATGTCTTTCTTCAACTTTGCTACTCTAAGAAATGAAAATGCATTTGAATTGACTGTTTTGCTTACTAGCTAGTACAGTTGAACACTGTTCTTTGTTTCTAACTAATTTATACTTCTTCCAATTCTTTGACCACTTCTCCAACTTGTTTTGTCTTTTCTTTTCTTTTTATGCACCTTTTGTGCTTTAGGCATATGAGTCCTCAGCAACAGGCAGAAAATATCACTTCGTTGCATCAGAAACATCACAGTTTATTTTTGATTATTATTGTTGCTTTTAACTCGGAAGAGAAACCAGAGTGTTTACTAACACTTGCATGTCTTTGCTTTTTCTGTCCTGATCAACTTCTTGACATCCTCTGAAACCACCACTCAATCTGTCACCTTGGCCACCTGACTAATTCCTTTTTCCTCTCCCAAGTTCTTTGCAGATCCTGGATTTCCCACCTGTCTTCTGCCAGATGCACTCTCCCTATTTCCCTTCACATGTGGGCTCCTTCTCTTCCTCCAGGACTCAGTTCAAACTCTACCTGATCATTTCCTCCATAGTAGATCTCATTATCTCTAATATCTTGAAATTTCACTTATGTACTTGTGTAATATCTATATCCCCTACCAAACAGTAAACTGTAAGGCAAAGATTTTGTCTCATATTTCATTTTATTCCCAGTCCCTACAAAGGTACATGGCACACAATAGACACATGATAAATATTTATTAAAAAATAAATTGAACAGTTACAAATACCTTCTTGGTTTTAGTTTATTAATTATGTACAAGCCATATTTTATTTTCCATTGTTGAAGGAAACCCAGAATTCAATAGAAGTGTTAGGTAATACTGAAATGCAAATTAAGTAAAATGAAAACCATTAATTATCCCACTTTCATGTAGCAATAATCATTTTGTCACTTTGGGGCCTGTGTGCATGCTTTCATTAATAAGGATATGATTCTATGATCTATGCTTTATAGCTATTTTATTAGTTTAGTGTGTCACAGATATGTTTCCATGTTGTTTAAGAGATTTCCAAATTATTTTAATAATTTCAATGTCATTCCATTATTTACTAAGCTTCTCTGTGGCTGGAAATGTCACCAAAGTCTTTATTTTGTAAAATGTGTAATTATGTAAAATTCTCATAACACTGAACATATTCTAGCATCTCAGAATAGAACAAGAAAAAAATGAAATTGCTTGGCTAAAATGCACTTCTTAATATCTTAATATTCATTGTAAGATTCTGCTTAATTCTTTAGAAGCACTTTATATCCATCTGAGGTATAAGACAATCTATTCACATATGCTCTCAAATATTACATATTCTAGAAAACTTCTTTTTCTAACCAATTTGGTGAGGAAACATTATCTCATGCATTATGGTTTGAATGCTTAATGCTTCCCACCGGCTCATGTGTTTGAATACTCGGTACCATAAAACTATTTTTGATGTCTTATGAAGTCTGGGGAGTCTAAGGGCTGTAGGCCAGGTAGCAGAAGTAGGTCACTGGGAAGCAGCCTTGAAGATGGTATCCACTTCTGCTTCTTGCTCCATGCTCTCTGCTGCCTGACCCACCATGTGTGAACAAACTGTGCAACAAGGTCCTGCTACTGTAGACTAAGCAGTTCAGGTTAGTCTTTCTGCCATGATGAACTGTAACCTTATGAGCTGTGAGCCAAATGAGCCTTTCTAGTCTTAAGATGCTCTATTGGGTACTTAAATCACAATGATGAGAAAAGTAACACACACACACACACACACACACACACACACACACACACACACACGGTACTGAGAGGTGGAGTAACTTTTGTGACCGGCAATATTGTTTAAGCCTTTGGAGGTGGTATGTAGAAGGAGTGTAGAACAGATTGAAGGTTGTAGAGTCTTATGCAGGTTGGGTCCTAGAACCTTGACTAGGGACATGGGGGGGGGATGAAGAGAGGACAGACACACAGACACAGGTACAGTAAAACTGGAATCAGGTGAGGTTATCTAGCAGCTGCAACCAGGAACCTCACCATGTTAGATATCGCACAGGAGCAGGACTTGCTAGTTTTGGTAGGAGGTATGTGTAGGAGGTCTCTGTAGGCAAGCAGTCTCTGGCTGCAAACATCCAGGAGTAGGAAGCAGCAGTTGTCAGTCTTTGCACACACTGCCCAATTGTTCATAAACACTCGGACTCCCAAGGAGACTATACTACCCCTCTTGAGCCTAGCTTGTATAAAGAACTGGCTTTCTGGAATGTTCCATGGGTCTGAGCCTTGGAGTCCTCAAAAGGGCCATGCCCATGTCAAATACACATTCATGCAGGACTTCACATACTCAGGGCTTGCTCTGCTCCCTGCAGAAGCTATGGAATAGAAAATACCTAGAATGTTGAAAACAGAGTTTAAGGGGCTATTTTGATGAGAGCTTGAAAGACCAGAATGTTGAGGGAAATGCAGACAGACTGTGAGTAAGAGGCTTCAGAGAGGAACAGGACTATATCAGGAACTCTGTTAAAAGACATTAATGTTACATTCTGCCAATTAATCTGGCTCCATTCTGCTCATATCCTCAAAATGTGCATGATGCTTAACTCAAGGCAGCATGACATGCAAGCCATGGCATAGTTGTTTCTCTGTGCTATTAGCCATGTTTATAGTGAGAATCTAGAGGAGAAAGCAGAACAGGATGATGTGGAAAGGGCACATTTGATAAGTGGGAATTGGCGTTCTAAACTTGGAAGGCTGAAGCAGGCAGATTGCCATGGAGTCAGGCTCATTATGTGCTGCATAGTTATCTCCAGGCTAGCTAAGCTACACAGTGAGATCATCTCAAATCAATAAATAAATGAAGTCAAGTTGTGGACAAGGTGGATACAGAGAAATGTATATGAATATTTAAGATATTAGTGTCACTATTGAGAAATTGTACACTTCAAATGGAGATAATAGAAAGAATGCCTTGAGAATAAGACTCCACTTGTGGAAGTCTCTAGCCTCTACAAATGGAAACCCATTTAAAAGGCATTCTTTTCAAAGGTAAATGACACCACAGAGTTCCAAGTTAAAAGCAACAATAATAATCAAAAATAAACTGTGATGTTTCTGATGCAACGAAGTGATATTTTCTGCCTGTTGCTGAGGACTCATATGCCTAAAGCACAAAAGGTGCATGTACCTGAATTCCTGGTGCTTCTGAATGTCACTGCATTCTTTTTGCAGTTGGCCAAAGGAACTTCACTGATGTAACAGACTTAATAATCTAGAGATAGGATATCATCCTGAATTGTCCAGGTGGACAGCATAAGCACAAGGGAGATGCAGTGAGGAGAGGAAGATGGTGACATGGAGCAGACCCATCCGAGGTGAGAAGCTTGGAAAGTTTGTCATTGGAGTTGGAGGAAGGAAACACATACTAAATCACGAGAGTGACCTCATAAAAGAGAAAAGGCAAATGTTTTATCCACTGTTCTATTGCTGTAAAGAGAAACCATAACCATAAAAGAAAGCATTTTATTGAGGGTTTGTTTACACTTTCAGAGGGTTAGTCCACTATCTTAGTCTATTAACATCATGGCAGGAAGCAGACAGACATGGCACTGGAGTAGTAACTGAGAGCTTTGCATCCTGATCCACAGGCAGGCAGAGAGAGTGGGGGAGAGGAAGAGGGAGATTGGGCCTGGTATGGGATTTGAAACATCAAAGCCCACTCCCCACAACACACTTCCTCCAAAAAGGCCACACCTACTCCAACACACCTCCTAATCCTTCCAAATAGTTCATCAACTGGGCACTAAGAATGCAAGTATATGAGCCTATGGGGCACATTCTCATTCAAATGATCTCAGTAAGGAATTATGTTTCCTAGGGCTTCCAGAAAGGAAAATACCCTCATAAATTACTTGGATTTAGCTCAGTGGAATCTATGTTGGATTTATGTCCTACAGGATAGTAAACTATGCATTCATTAAGTCACAAAATTAGTGGTAATTTGTTATATCTACAATAAAAAAACTCATATGGAAATATGTAGTCATATGTGAGAGATTGTCATAACAAACTTATATGATGTTAGGCAAATGAATTCCAGTGAAGAGATAGGAAAGATTATGAGGAGAATGTTAGGAAAAGCTTAGGTTGCTTGAAAAAAAACCTCCTAGTAAAAATACATTTCAATAAGAACACTATCAATTCTATGTGGGAGGAAGCAGAAGGAAGTGACCACCATGGTGGAGACAACTTTCTATCACCTTAGAACATGTGTATACTGCCATAGAAAGATAGTTGTTAAAAAAAAATCTGGTTACTTTTAGAGGTTCAGAAGGAAATGAGAACTGTGTTATGGTTATTAGAGAAAAGGAGATCTTTGGTACACAGTGGCGCAGTTTGACGGGATTGTGTCCTGTTTGGAGAAACACATTGTTAATAATGAACTTGGACATTTATCAGAGGGTTTTTACAAGTACTAAGGATTGAACTCAGGGCTTAGCTTGGGCTAACAAAGAAGCAGATGGCATTTTGGAGAAATGTGTTTTTAGTGTGCTTGATGGCTCGTTGATGCTTCATGTAAAATTCTAAAGGAAAGAGATCAATTAAGAAACCAAACTGCCAAAAAATAACAGTGGTGAAACACAACCTTATCTTGGGAAATTCAGAGGCTATACAAATAGCAAATCCAGGCTTTGTCCCTCGTTGATAGCTGCATGGTTTACATGTACAGGACTCAAACTCTCCATTAAAATCAGGATTTGCTTGTTACCAGCTGCTTGGCTATGTGTAGGAGACTCAGTCTCCCCATCAAATTCAGGATGGCCTGCTTGCTCCCAACAGCATAGTTGTGTAAGGAACTCAACCTCTCCATCAAACTCAGTCTATACTGTCATTGTTGGTTGCATGTGTGAGGGCTTTGATTTCTCTAAGCATCAGTGTGCTCATCTATGAAAAGTATAGCAGCATGTCTTCACAGATGAGTTCTATAATATAAAGCACTGGACAATGTTTAGTCTTCCTATAGTGATGTCAGTAATTTATATCACATAACCATGTATTTTGGTAGGACAAGTCTATTTTTCCAAATCAATTTCAAAATGATACTGTAATATCCTTATTGCACCTTGGATAAAAAAATTATGATATATGATTGTGAACTAGAATGAAATAAAATACGTTTCAAACAAAAATTCTTGGTTTTCTATGAAGCATTTCTTACAAATAAATATAATTATGGTAGTGAAGGACTTAAGAAGGTACTTTAGTTTATTTTTATTTCTGTGTATATGTGTGTGTTTGCCTGTCTGTATGTGTATTATGTATGTCAGTGCCTGTGGACACCTGAAGAGAGAGTCAGATACCTTTGAACTGGAGTTAATAGCTTGTGAGTGGTCTGATGTGGGTGCTTGGATGGAAACCATGACCGCTGCAAGGGCTTCAAGAGCTATTAAGTGCTGAGCACTCTCTGTAGTCCAGGTCCTTTTATTTATTCTCTAAAATCTAATAAATGAGTAAGATTTCAGGTGAAGAACTTTGCCAAGAATTATATTACTAGCATTTTCATTTAGTAATTGTGTATGGATTCCATTTCACTGAAAAATATTTAAAATCTTAAAGTCGATTTGGAAAATTATGTTATAGCCACAACAGAATTGTTTCCTTTAAAATAGTTGTTTCTTTTAAAATACAGTTCTTTTTCATTATAATAAGATGTATCTAACTGATATTACCTAAATATTCCTCTTATTTGTGTTTCATTGATTGGACATATTTTTATAGTTCTAGAGAGGTATATTTGCTAAACAAAGTGCTGTGAGTAGTGAAGGTGCATCATGTGATAAGCTTAAACACATGCAAACCTCTGTGGGTACCTCACCACAATCACCATAATAGAGGCATCTAAGGCCTTCCAGAGCATCCTTGTATCCTTTCTATATGTTTCTGTCTCTTTGTAGGAAAATGTAAGATCTACTCCCGTTCAGTTTTTCCAGGACACAATACCATATTGTTAATTATAAGCACCATATAGTGTAGTGGCTCTTTAGAGTGTATTCACCTAGCATGCCTTTCTAGTGTGCTTCTAGACTTCAGGATTGTACAATAATACCAGAGAGACACTTTTTGTGTCCTACCAGATCTCTGTAGCAAGACCGAATTCAACTCAGCTGTAGCCAGTTCTGGTTTGAGTACTTTAGCTATCTCCATTGAGCCAGTAAGAATTTGCTCTCCTCTATAAGCCATTCTGGCCTTCTTACCATGAAGATGTAATCATACACACAAAGAAGAAAGCCAAGTGTTGGTTCTTAACTCTCAGAGATTAGAATCAAGGTAATGGAAACCAAGTAGGAAGGAGCAACAACAGCAATGAAATCCATACAGGTTTATGTATCAATGGCTGTGGGAACATAGAGTTCCTAGGCACAAGTTAGATGGGAAGTCAGTAAAGGTTTTGCTTGTCTCCTATAATAAAGAAAATGCTTTTCTGCTGGGCAAAACGCTATAGTGGTCTCCTCCAATGCAAATTATTATTTACCTTCCAAATAGAGATATGAGGCAGTTCTCAGAAGCAAAGTTCATGAATTGAATACCAGGTCTTCTAGAGGAATTACTGAGCATCACTAAAAGTATGTATGAAAAATGTGCAGTTTCTTTTCAAAGACAGACTTGTAGCTTAAGAGTAAATTTCCACTAGGGAAAAGAATGTCTGGATTTCATGCACTGGGCAATATAGACCTTAAACCAACACTGTTCTGGGGATGGGAGCAGAAACATGGTTACATTTCCTAATTAACATTGAGGCAAACATAGCCAATATGATTAACAGAGTTCTGGGCCAAGTTCATATTATTGTGACCACAATGGATCTGAGTAATTACTCTACAGTTGTTTTTATGGTTTTAATTCCTCAGTGCATTTTTTTAAGGATTGAAATACTTAGCAATTGGTAGATTCCTTCTCTTAATTTCTAGATTGACAAAGTCATTTTTGTAGGAAAGGATGCAGTTTTCCAATACTTTGAAGGCACTATTCCTTTGATTTCTAGATGCTAATAGTTCTATGAAGCTTAATTTCCATCAAATAGTTACTTCTTAGAATAACTTTTCCCTCTGAAAATTTTAGAGTATTTAACTTTTCTTAGAAATGGTGGACAAGATGGCTTCTTTGATTCTTACCCATTTGTATTCATACTTTTCTATAATTGTATCCTCTTGAGTGTAGATAGAACCTATGACTTTCTTCTAATAAAAACAGTATAGAAAAGGTGACAGCATTGCTCTGGGTTCTTACATTTAGATGAGACTGTGCCTTGTTAATGGACCCATATCATCATTTCTTGCTAACAGTGAAGTAGTAAGCTGTACTGAATCCTACAATGCCACTGACTTTTAGAATGAACTGATTCAGATAAGATACAATTAAATATATAATGTCATATGTGGCAGTATGTTTATGAACAATTTATGTATAAGATCTGACTTTTTCTATTAGTGGCAGTCTGAATGTTTCACATTCTCCTTTTGTTTAATCAGACCTGTTTCTTGTTCACAAGATGGCTGCCAAGAGCCCCTCACTCATCTCTTCATAGTTTAAAATGATAGTTTAACAAATTTCCAGTGATAAGTCGCATGCTTGTCACTGAAGGAAGTGGCCACATCTGAAAAAAAGATGATTGTTTCCTACACATCACATGAGTCAGATAAGAGATTCCAAAAATAAATGGAGATATTGACGTATTATCTAAAGTAGAGAAACAGATTTTTGAATAGACAAATTTCTACAAACTCCTCATTATATTTTGACTATGCAACAAACAAACCTCTTTCCTGATACCAGATTTTGGAAATTGTTCCAGCTAATAAAACACAACTTTCACACATACTAAAGTCACCTTCAAGCCACTTCTAAAATAAGATAACACAAATTCATGCTCTGCCCTAGTTACGGGGAGGCGGGGGTGGTCCCTTGACAAGACAGCAATGCTGGAAGGTCAGTAAAGGGCATGAGAATAAACCACTCTGGAGATGGTTTTAGAGAAACCATCTGCTTTATTGCACATGAGCAACCACTTATATAGTGGAAGTCTACTGACTGTGATAGGGTAGCACATTACCTTGGATTAGATAGTGGGTGCTCACCACCAGGGCCTCTATGCAGAAGATAAATAAAAATATTAAAGCAAGCAAACCTATTTGAAGAAACCTATTTGAAGAACATGCTAAATTCTCTCTCGAACCTTTTAGGATATGAGTCATAGATTTTTCAAGAGATTGTGCCTGAGAATTCAGCCTACCCAGGGGAAATCAGAGTCAAGAGATCAAAGAAGGCAGAGTCCAACTCTTAAGTACCTGGGTAGAGTCATACCTCAGTTAACTAACAGAGACTACTTAGGCTATATTAATTAATAATTTTGTTCATACACAAAGCAAATAAGAGGTGGAGACATGGCTCAAAGGCTAAGAGGACACCGAATTGGTCCCTAACATCCACATGGCTACTAGCAATTAACTGTAGCTTCTTCTGCATAGAGGTTTTGTGCATGCTGTTGACTGTGTCCAGATTAGTTTCCTTGTAGTCATCTACAACCTCTGGCTCTTATAGTCTTTCTGTTCCTTCTTCCACAATGATCCCTGAGCTCTGGTAGGTAGAAAGGAACGTATAGCTTTTATAGCTAAACTTTCTACAGGCACTTACTCTTCATGCCTTGGCTGAGTGTTGGTCTGTTAACCACCATCTACTGCAAATAGAAGCTTCTCAGGTGAGGGTTGAAAGATGCATTGATCTATGGGAATAACAATAAATCATTTGAAATTGTTTTAATACTATGTCTGTTTGGCAGAATAATAGTAGTAGGTTCTCTTCTATGGTCTATAACCTGTCTTGCCACAGGTTCTTGGCTCAATGATGGTGCCAGTTTTACCTTGTGGAACAGGACTTAAATCTAATCGGAAAATTGCTGGTTACTCCCATGATGTTTATGCCACTATTGTGCCAGTGGGCATGTCTTGATAGGCAAATCATTATTGGAGTTTGCAGAGTTCACATCTTGGTATGATTGATGATTATTTTTCTCCCCTGACAGTATGCACAGCACCTTCTGGCACTGTGAAAGCTAGCCAGAAGGGGGGAAGCTTCCAGATCCATAGCAGTTTCATTTTACCAGATTAACAGAAATGGGCTGGGTTTAAGTGTAAGAGCTAGTCAGTAGTTAGCCTGAACTAATGACTGAGCAGTTTTAATTAACATAGGCTTCTGAATGATTATTTTAAAAGCAGCTACGGGGTCTGTGGGGCTGGGCAGGACTGGAGAAAACTTCAGCTACACACCAAGATTCTAGCTTAAACCATTTAGAGGATGAATCTTGCTAAGGAATTAAGATCTTACTATGGACAATGTACCGTGACTGGTACTTTACACTCCTTATCCTTAATCTTTCTAATAAGCTTAAGTGTGTATGACCTATGTTTTTCATGTGAATAAATGCAGCCCAGAGAGGACAAATGAGGTAGCCTCCGAATAAATGTAGATACATCTAATGCTAAAACCTGTGGAAATGACAAATTTATTCTAAAACTCATTTGAGAATTATTGTTTGCAGGAATACACTCCCGGCAGCTTAGTATCCAGTAGATATTAGATCACTGGGTTTTTAACATAATGGCGAGACACATGGCTGCAGGAATCTGAAGCTGCTGGTCACTATACACCCTCAGTCAGGAAGCAGACACGAAAATGGTGGTACTCCACTTGCTTTCTCTTTGTGTCTTTCCTTTTTTATGCAGGTTAAGACTTCATTCCATGGGACAGTGTCACCCACATTCAGGTTGGATCCTGAATTTGGATTCCTCCAAAGCTACAGCTCTCTGGAAACAATCTCATAGGTATGCCAGAAGTGTACCTATAATGATTCAAAATTGCCGCGGACTGGATCTCAGTCGGGTCACCAGACCGAGGGAGAACGGGGTGAAGGTACTCAGGATAAGTGGGATTCGGCGAGTGACAGACAGACACAGACACCAGAGTATGCTGTGAAACTGCTGCAATTTTACTCAGACCAAGCAGTGAATTTTATACAGTGATTTGAGGAAACATGGCAATCGGCCAGTAGGGTATTAGACATAGAATTAACAATATAGTCACACAATTTTCTCAGAATGATTAACAGATCTCATGAGTACATACTCTATTTCTTCTTTTGTGGTTCCTCATCCAAACAGAAAACATTACAGCCCTAGCTGAAGTTTTTCTTCTACATAATCATTGAACCTCTGTTCCGTATCAACATTAAACCCTTCCCACCATCGTTCTAACCATGGTTTCATTTGTGTGAAAATATTTAACCTTTGCCTGTGGGTGAGAAGGCACCAGGGGGGTTGGGACCTAGCTATTCTTTCCATGAACTGTAACTTATGCCATTGTGTTTTCATTCTATTATGACTCACCCATCGGTTCCCATGTTTATCACAAGCTCCCGTAAAGGGCAATGGCTCCAAATAATTATTATATCTAGAATTAAAGTTAGGGGGTTGCCACCACCGACCCTTGATGAGAAACTCTATTTGTCCCTGGATAATTCTTGTAGGAATGGCTAATTTCTGTAACTGCTTCCTTGTAGCTGCTGTTGGCTGCGCATGTGTGGATTGCTTATGAGTTCCTGGACTTTTACTTTCATTCACTCTTCGCTAGAATCTTCGTCCCTCTGAGTCATAAGTTCTTTTTGCTCTAAATCATTCATAAATTCCCCCAAACTTCTAGGACCCTCTTTAACTGTTTGCCTAAAAGCTTGAATCATAGGTGGGGGTATTGAGGCCACTTCTCTTTATGGGGCACATCAGCAACATTGAGAGCTAACCTCCTGAAATCAATACACAAGGAAATAGCAATAATCATAGCTGCAAAGAGAAAAAGGCAGAGTGCCAGCCAGCCTCTGCAAGCAGATTTTGCGTGGTTCCGTGTAGCCTGGCACCATGATTCGGGCTGATTGGGAAGGGGTCGCCGGGGGCATAGACCCGAGGGCCGCGAACCCCCCTTTCCCACGTGACCACCTCATCCAAGGCATTTGTCACGCGGGCGACACCGTCGTGGGTGTGGCACAAAATCAGTTAAACTGACAATGAAGCTTAATCATCATCACACAGTGTTTGCAGAAGCCAGGGTAAGCAATAGCCTACCTAACACAGGAAACAGGCAAAAGAGAGAATTCATCAAGAAGATGAGGAAATTAGCATAAGAAAGGAAGTTAGAGTCATATTGGAGTGGTCTTCTGAAACCTATTTTAAAAAGTGTAGATTTTCCTGATATAACTGTATTATTCTAATATTTTTTTTAATTACTATTTTATTCTCCTACATCCTATGTCCTTTTCTTCCTGCCTTCTTCCTGTCTCCTTCTCTTGAGACCTTTTCAGGGAAAGGCTTAGCTACAGTGTTCACAGGGATCCGTTTGTTTGTTGAAAATAGATTTGATTAAGTAAAAACCCTTGCTGCCTTTGCACAGTCACTGCTGGTGACTTTCTTTTGGACTTTGTGACTCATCACATTATAGAGCTGATCACCAGCATTTGTACCAAGTAGTGAGGGTCAGAAGTAAACAGCTTTAATTACTGAGCTGAGCTTAGCAGGGTGCAAACGAAAGGAATCCTGCTTGCTTTTCCAGTGTTCTCTTGACTCATCCTGCAGGCCCTCTGTGCTGGCAATGTCTCTAGGAGGTGAAACATTCCCTCTAGCAGGTTCTCAGTTAATAAATGACCTGTAATTTAGGGTATGAAGGTGATAATCCAATCCAGTATAAATGTAAACGTCTTTGAAATTAAATCACTGCTTTCCCTGTACAGATATAATAAAGACAGAGAACATCAGTAGCCAAAATGCCTAATAAGCCTCAGTTTCTCCTCTGGCTGGTAATTGACGCTCATTAAAAGGTCAAATGTCAAGATGGGCCTGTTAAGGATACAAAAGACATGAGAACAATTCTTTCTGTCCTTCCTCTCTTTCTTTCTTTCTTTCTTTCTTTCTTTCTTTCTTTCTTTCTTTCT
>CABHPQ010161473.1:0-20939 GCA_902168405.1 Peromyscus aztecus | reverse complement strand
TAAAGTGAGAGGGTGAAAGCTGCTGTCCACCTCCTTTCTCTACCCTACATCATTTGCTAAAAACGCTGCCAAATCCATAAAACCAACAAAACAGTTCATTTTCTTCTTGAATATTGGCACAGTACTACTCACCCCTACTGCTGACTGTTGATTGTGTATACACACACACACACACACACATGCACATATACATGCACACACAAACATGTACACATGAACAGATATACATTCACAGACACACACACATATGCACACACAAATATGCACATGCACACACATGTATATGCACAGACATACATACACACACACACACACACACACACACACACACACACACACACACACGCACACACACACAATGCTGGCATTAAGTCCAGGTCCTGGCAAACATTAGGCAAGTCCTTACTGCTGAGCTAGATCCAGGCCTTTTTCTTTTTTCTTTCTTTCTGTCTTTTGTAGCATGAACCTTAACAGTTCTTATTAATAAAATCAAACCTCAGCCAGTTATTGGGGTAAATGCTGGAAGGTCAGAGAAATAGAACAAGCCACAGCTATCTCACCTTGCCGGATCCTCAGCTGGTCTTGCTTCCTCAGACTGGAAGCCTCTGAGTCCTCATCCAGAATGGGTCTCAGCTGAACTGCTGCTAGAAGCCTGAATGCTTAACCAGGCCAAATGCTTCTCCAGGGCAAATGCCTCTCCAGGGCAAATGCCTCTCCAGGGCAAATGCCTCTAGTTTCTGGTCCTCACGCCTTATGTACCTTTCTGCTTTCTACCACCACTCCCTGGGATTAAAGGCTTGCTTTCTGGGATTAAAGGCGTGGGTCACCATGCTTGGGTGTATCCTTGAACACATGGATTTCTGTCTCTGGAATGCTAGGATTAAAGGCGTGTGCTACCACTGCCTAACCTCATGTTTAACATTGTGGCTGTCCTGTTCTCTGACCCCAGATAAGTTTATTAAGGTACACAATATTTTGGTGAACACAATACCACCACAGTCTTTCTTTCTTTCTTTCTTTCTTTCTTTCTTCCTTTCTTTCTTTCTTTCTTTCTTTCTTTCTTTCTTTCTTTCTTTCTTAAAAAAAAAAAAAACAACACGGTCTCACGAAGCTCCTGAGACAGACTGTAAACTCACTCTGTAGCCCAAATAGACTTTGAATTTGTGGTTCTTCTGTTTCACCCTCCTAGTGGATGGGATTACAGCTCAGCCACTGGGCTCCATGATTTCCTCTTACTTATAAGATACCATTCAAATTCCACGGCCACTGTCAGCCTCTCCCTCCTGGAATGGCCTTTTCCATATTATTTCATTTTCCTCACTTTCACATTTCTTATTCATCAGCCAATCTGAGCAAATAAGAGTTTACAGTCCATGGCAAGATGGCTTATTAAGTTCTGTGCCTGTGTTCCTATGATCCTTCCAGCGGACATACTTTAACTTTCTTGTTTGCCAAATCCATGCTGATGACTAATCAGGATACTTATTCTGTTATTTTCCAAGGTAAATGTTACTTTTTTCATTTCAAGCTCCCAGAAGTGGTTAGAAATTACTTGTGTCTATGAATTTCTCTCAGATTTCAATGTACTCTGTACATTGTACAATATATTATCAAAGAAGGTAAACAGTTCATATATTTTCCTTCACCTTTTATGCCTATCAAAAATCCTGTTCAATGTGTAATTACTGAAAGACTAATTCAAAATTTTATATGCCAAGAAAGTCTTTCAAATGTTGAGTACAGCATGATTGTTTAAAGGTCTGGTTGGCTCTCGTCACTGGAGAATTTCCTCATGGTAAATGCTGTTATACTCGTAAGATAGATGACTCAGAGAGCTGCCTCCAGATAAGTCTAAAACTAGGAAATCTAGGAAACCCAACCAAAGATAAGGTTCTACCACAGTCAACAGTGACATAAATTCATCTTCTTGGGCTGCAGTGGTCTTCCAAAGACAACTTATAATCAAATTTGTAGAAATAATACAAGGAAGAAGTCCTGGTTTAGAAAGAGAGGAAGGAAAATTCAGAGTAAAGTTGCAGCCACAAATACATAAGTATTGAGAATTTAGTTGCATTTTACTTAAGTTTAACCATAAGCTTTATTAAGTTGATGATAAAATAAAGTGGCGAGAAAATACTAAATGACAGAAGTTAAAAGTTAGGTGAAGTGGAAATCTACATGAAATAAAATCACAAGTTAAATTCACATAAGTTACTGAATTACTACAAAAATTGATAGAAAGTCTCAAAAACTCAAAAAAAGAAAGGAGAACTGTCTAGGAGAAATGGAGGAGGTGAGATGACGGGTCTTTAGCGATGCATATCGCTGTCTTAGAATTCTCAGGGAGAATGGAGAGCGAAGAGTTCTGACGTTGACTTGTGAAAGCTCAGACTTAATGAAAGATGGGACAGTACAGAATTAAGAAGCCTGCCAATTTCAAGACCAGATAAATAGAGGAAAGCTGTCCATGAATGCGAGGGCACCAAAAGAAATAATCTTAAATGAAAGAAATGAGATGAAATGCTTCCCATAAAATCAATCACAGCCGTACAAGGACAGAATAATGTTTCAATATTAAGAACACTTTTTTGTTGAATTCCAGAGGGAAAATAACTTGGAAGTTACAATTTAATTAAACTAATAAATTATAATTTGTTTTGTTTAGCTATGAGTGGGTATAATAATCACATGGTTGAATATTTCAAATTTGTGTTACTGGTTTTTAATTATGTAACTTCTTCCATGGACACTATTGTTAAATTATTTCCATGTTGTTATACACAAGTTCTTGTTTGTAGTTTGCTGGGAAACTATAAATGTCCACTATAATGTTCTCTACAACGGTTCTACCCTCTCTTATATAATGATCCTTGAGAACTGGGAAGAGAGGGTGTGGTCCAGATGTTCCAAATTAGTGACAAGCATGCTGGAGTCTCTTTTCTCTGCATGTGGCTACTTACACGTCTCTGTGTCAATTGTCACTATCAATAGAAGCTTCTTTAGAGGGGGCTGAGAGGTGCACTAACCCATGAGAGTGAAGTTAAGAACTTCTGGGGCAGTTGAAAACATTTTCTATCATTAATCTTAAGAAATACAGACTAATGAAATTTCTGTTTCAGAGACCAAAAACAAAGTTGCCCACCTGCCTTCCTTGAGTTAAATTCTTATAATAGTCCTCTCTCTCTCTCTCTCAATCTTTCAATCTCTATCTCTCAATCTATCTCCATCTCTTCATTTTTATTATTTAGTCAAAGTTACTTATCTATAATGCAATAATACCAACAGAAACGTGATTGATATGGACTGAGAGCTGACTCCATCACAATCATAATGCTAATTTACTTATGAACATCTCATTAAAAAGTACTCACCATGGTCCTATGAGAGAACTGGTTCTGCTACTATTTGAGTAATTATGTGAGATTTAATTTCGACCTCAATAGCTAGTGCCAGAATTCTACTTATAAACTCAACTCACTGTTGAGTGGAAGAAATAAGAATTGAAAGCACCTCATGGAATAGGTATAGGAATGGCAGGAACCTGGGGGAATGAGTTTGTTCAGTAGCTGGGAAGCCTGCCTCATAGCTTGACTGCACCTAGTATGAAAAAGTCCTTTTGTTCTGAGTTAATTGTTGGAGGGGAAATCTGGGGGTGCCACTAAGGCTGTGTAAGAAAGGAGGGCCTGAGCTTAATTTGCACAATAAACAAAGCTATGTGCCTAACATCTGCCTGGCCTAGGTGGTGTCACCTTATGGACATTTACCTTAATTCGGGAGACTAGAAGGTGGTCTGAACTGCTTATTCTGTCTGTCATTTGTCCTTGGATGCTAGCTAAAGGAGATATCTGATTCTAGTGCTAAGAAAGGAGAAACAAAAGACCAAGAAAGAGGAAGCCTTGCCTGTGTGGCCGTTAGCCGAATACCTTAATTGTATATACCCAAGGAATGATCAATCCACACTGTTTAGAAGTTCTTAGGAAAAAGAATCAACTGAGGAAGCTATGACAGCACACATGAAATTCATAGCAGAAAACAGCTGGTATATTCAAAAGCCAAATAACACCAGTACTGCTTGAGCCTTGGCTTCCTCTGGAAAGTCCTTGACCTTCCAGGTAATAGTTTTAGTTATAGTCAGCTAAATTCTTGCTTCATACTTCTGTGGCCTGCGGCAACCTGAGGCATCTTTTCATATGGCACAAACAAAATTTAACTACCTAACAATTTGTAACAAGACAAAAAATATCACTTGCTTTAAAAAGAGGATAAGACCTCCCCAAATCATCCAAGGGAAAAAAAATTCCCAGAAAGTCTGTACACTAAACTGCAGTCATAGGACACTGTAATACACCATGGTTATTTGAAAGCAACATCATTTGAAGAGACTGTAGGACAGACACTCTACTATCTAGGGATTTCTGTGAACACCTCAAGACTGATTTCTATTTCAAATTATCATTTCATGTTTAATCATAAAGTACCATGTTTACTATGTATTGCATGTTGCCTAATGTTATATTGGTGTTCTCCAGAGTAATAGGGTCAACAGGATATGTACATGTGTCCACTCATGCATCCGTGAGAAGCTGTTCATTTTGAAGAACTGTGTCACAAGTGTATGGATCATGTCACCTCCAGTATCTCCACAGAGGGCTGGCAGGCTGCAATCCCCGTGAAGAGCCAGCACGGTAGAATTCCTCTCTGCTGGTCAAGATAAGTCTCCTGTTCCATCCACAAACATGAGTTTTCACTGAGGGCGGTGGGGGATTGGAGCAGAGAGGCTCAAGCAGGGGGAATGGAGAAGGAGCACACTGGCTGAGATAACTGGAATCAGGAGGTCTTTGGGGGTGAGATAGAAACCTGAAATCAAATGTTTCTCGGTTCACTCAGCTTAAGGGACACAGTAGCTGCACTGACGCTAATCCTGTTCTACTTGACTAAACTATTAAATTCTAGATTGTGTTTCACACGTTCTTGCATAAAAGGAGCTTCTTTTTAGGAGTTTTTTGAATAAGGTTTAAGTATTTGTGGGGGTAGATGAGCAGCAGAAAATTAAATAATCGAGAAACCAACATTAGCTCTTTCCCTATCCAGGAGCCCCTTAGCTGTTATCACTAGCTTACAGAATTTTCATTTGTATTCTACACTTTCACCCTGAAATGATTATTATAAATACAGATCAAAGGTCTCCAGTCAAATCATTGGTAACCATCCATGGGCAGGACAATTAAGTCTTCACTATCCAGGTTATCATGGAGTGACTACTTACTCATTCAAAATTTTCTAGGATATTTTGATTTGTTTTTAATTTTCTTAAACTTTATTTTTAAAAGTGTTCCTTATGGGAAAAATTAAACATACAGAAATTAGTATGAATAAGCTCAACCTACCATAATAAGATTTCAATTAAGGACTCATTATCTATCATCTATCTGTCTGTCATCTATCTATCTATCTATCTATCTATCTATCTATCTATCTACCTGTCTGTCTATCTATCTATCTATCTATCTATCTATCTATCTATCTATCTATCTATCTATCTATCTATCTATCTACCTATCTATCTATCTACCTGTCTGCCTGTCTGTCTATCTATCTATCTATCTACCTGTCTGTCTGTCTATCTACCTGTCTGTCTATCTATCTATCTATCTATCTATCTATCTATCTATCTATCTGTCTGTCTGTCTGTCTGTCTGTCTGTCTGTCTGTCTATCTATCTATCTATCTATCTGCCTGTCTATCTATCTATCTATCTATCTATCTATCTATCTATCTATCTCTACCTACCTATCTATCTACCTATGTATCATCTATCTACATCTTTTTCTATTTTTTTCCACCAATTCAGAGATCTGGAACATATCACTAACAAACAAGAATTAACCACAAACACAGCTACTCTATGTCTAGAGTTAAAATGAAGGCATTTAATTTCTAATAAAGAGCTCTAACTTCCTCATATACTATTTTTAAAGACCCGTAAATTATGAGTAAAGATTCTGGCTTGGTCCAGTGTCTCCCTTCAATTGATTTTCTCTCTGGCCTCTTGGGTTTCCTGACTCCTCCCTCCTTCACTCTTCTACGGATTACTTTTTGATAGAACTGTGTCACGTCACCCTCAGGGTTCTCATGTTTTACACTTGATGACTGAATCTCCATGATGCTGTTTAATTCTCCCATCTTTTTTATTTATGGTAAACTATTCTTGGGACTTGTTTTGTTTCAGGTTTGACTTTATCTAGAATGGTTCATCTATTCAAATAAAATCAAATAATCCTGTGCCCTTCCCTTCTGAGGAAAGGAAGGGTGTGTTTCTTCCCTTCTCTTGTGGTGTCACTTGAGATAACCACTGCTCTGATCTATATATTGTTACAGGAGACTTTTTCTGTAATCTAAATTTTACATCATAAATAAAGCCTACATATTTTTATCAAGCCCACATGGGGCAGTTCACAACTGTCTGTAATTCTAACTCCAAATCAATCAAATACCCTCTCATAGACTCTGTAGGCACGTGCCCACATGCACACACACAAACACACACACACACACACACACACACACACACACACACACAAAGCAAAAAGAATCTAAAAAACAATGATTCTAGTGATTCATTCCTCTATTAAACATATTACATTAAAATCTCACAAATTTGAGACATTGTACTAGTGTTGGGTATTAGAGATTAATGGGATATAATCTCAGTTCACAATTCATCAAGATATTGGTCAATGAGCTATACACAAGTGTATTAAAATATGATGATCTCCATTTGGATAATGCAAATGGAGACAAGGCATGGTGGTACAGAAATAAACCAGTACTAGACTACTTTAGGGAATTATTGGTCTAAAAATTCTGACTCACTATGAGCTTTTTTTTCCCACATTGCTTAAAAATTTTTAAAGAAATCAGAGAACTTCGCCTTTAATCCCAGCACTCGGGAGGCAGAGGCAGGCAGATCTCTGTGAGTTCGAGGCCAGCCTGGGCTACCAAGTGAGTTCCAGGAAAGGCGCAAAGCTACACGGAGAAACCCTGTCTCGAAACCCCCCCCCAAAAAAAAAGAAAAAAAAAAGAAATCAGAGAAGTTTCTGAAAGAATAAAAATTATGAGTAATAAGTGTCCACATAGCAGTCCAAAAAAAAACTTTTAGCATTTTCTATGTTTATTATGTTTTTAGTTTTATACATTTATTGCCTCCCACTTTTAAATGATCAAACAGGTTATTTAAGGAGTGGATGGGCCACCATGATGACATAGATATGAAGTCATGAGTTAGTGTAGAGGCTGGAGACAAAATTCAGTCATCAGCTAACAGATTAAAGTTTGCTTTATATCATTTTTCCCCAAATATCATCATATACTATACCTTATCTATTTGGTCAGTATTTTAGGACCATTTTTAGCAATGTATAAATAATGCATACTCATTTCAATGAGTATTTCTCTGTTGAATAATTACATTGAGTCCAGTTGATCATTCAAAAAATAAAATGTGATAATCTTTATGACTATAGTTTATGTTACATTTTCTATCATTTCCTCTGGGGTATCACTGATGGAGTAATGCTAGAACATTGCCGACTGAGTGGTGACTAGGACATCACTGATGGAGTGGTACCCTTTATAAACGGGTTTCCTGCTCTACTGTCTTAGAAAGAAGGAACAGATGATAACAAAGAATCATCAAACTTGTAGCCCCCAGCACTTCTAAACAGACATTAATCCATTCATAAGAGTAAAACTCCTGTGGTCTCAGCACCTTCTATTTTGCTCACCTCTCCATACTGTCTCAGAGATGATTGAGTTTCCAACAAAATTTGAATGGAGAAATATTTAAACCAAGACAGACTTTTTACCAATGTTTTATAAACCATTTTCCATTTACATCCATTTTTCTTTTTGAAATAATAGACAAATTATTGAAAGCTTGTTTCACATACTTCATTTGAAATATTGACTGTGAGCCAAGAAAAAGAAATTCTTAAATTATACTGTCTTCTGTTTCTATCAGGGGAAAAGATAATTGTTATTTCAGATATAAAATTGTATTATTATATTTAATAGTATTTTTAAAATTATAACTAACCACATATGCAAATTATTGAAATATTAACTTCATAAAACACAACCCAGGGTTCTAAGAATAAAATGTTTGGTGTTAGGAAAGTTCATTTAACACTAGTCTGATCTTTGGTGAGTTAATTTATATCAGCCAACCAGTTTTTTCATGGACACATCCACACTCTTTAAAGTGAGAAGGCTCCTTCTTACTGCTCAGAGTTAGAGTGATAAAATTAAGCACCTCTCTGTAGTTGTTCAGCACCACATCTTCACTTTTATAGAATGAAAATTGTTTCCTAGAGAGCAAGTAACAGGCAAAGAAAATAGCTGTACATAAAGGCTTCAATACAGGGGAAGATGTTTCTGTCAAACTTCTGTCTCCCAACACTGGGTTAGCATGTACCTCTATGAGAGCAAAGAAGTAAGCAGACTCAGGGTTCTCTTCATGCCAACATGCAATAGCAAAGCACAATGGGAATATTCTAGAAGATTGCTGAATAAAAACATAAGAGCCAAAACATAAAACTCTTGTCTGTTGCATGAATAAACTCACTGTATTGTCCTCTAAACTAATGTAATGATTTTGGTTGGGAGAGCATAGCAATATCCACATTCTGGTGCTTTTATGAAGTATTGCAACACCAGTATTTAAATTTTCAGCTCATAGTGGTGTCTCTAACAGTATACATTCTTTCTAAACTATATTGCTGACTATAACTCTCGATTTGCTACCTGGTACATATCAAGAAAAGAACTTAGCTGTGCATGTCTGTCACAGTGTTTTCAATCTACTCCACACACAGGAATCTGACCATATTAGCCAACTCTGAACTACTAGGCAAGATTCTGTTTGAGACTTTAAACCTATTTCTTATTGAATAGAGATTATGGCCATCTTAGGAACTGGTAATTAGAAGTTTGAATACATAAAACTTGTTAGGATAGTTGGAAAACTTCCCTTGGTTTGTGCATTTTGGGGGGAATCTTTGATGAGAGTAATTGGGTTTTCTGCTTCTTTAAAATTTAATTTTAATTGGTTGAACTTCCTCTCACTTCCTGACCTTTATCTCTCTCCCTCTAAGCTGGCTAAATCTTCTTACATTTATTATTCCCCTTTTCACTGTAACATAACATGCATTCTATTACTCTCCATACTTTGTTTACCCTCTTTTCCCCCTTTGCTTTCATAAGACCCCATCTAGGTTGCTGGCCTGTATACAAATTGTCTCTCACATAAAAATATAAACACATAAGAAAGGCTGCAGATGGAAGTAAGCATGGTAGATTTGTCTATCTGAGTAAGTTGAGGGGATCTAATAGAGGAAGTTGTTAATAAATAAAGTTGCCTAGAGGTCAGAGTTATTAGCAAACCATAGGGAAAGCCAGGGTGGTGGTGGTGCACGCCTTTAATCCCAGTACTCAGCAAGCAGAACTAGGTAGATCTCTGTGTGTTCAAGGATACAGCCAACATTGGAGACACACGCCTTTGATCTCAATACCAACCATAGAAGACCTGGAGGTCTGCACAGACAGGCCCTGACGAGGCAGTCGCGTAGTTGGGTTTATGACCAATGAGAAGGCAGAACAGAACTCTATTTAGAGATGAACACACAGGAAGTAGCTCCTTTTCGGAGAGGTTTCTTGGCGGAAGAAGCTAGCCAGCA
The DNA here is from genome assembly GCA_902168405.1 of Peromyscus aztecus. Lineage (NCBI taxonomy): Eukaryota > Metazoa > Chordata > Mammalia > Rodentia > Cricetidae > Peromyscus > Peromyscus aztecus. Next base: position 11,205 of record CABHPQ010161473.1, on the reverse strand, counting down.
GCACGCGGGTAAGCTCCTAGCTCTGACCTCTTGGGCTTTTATCTTTACCTTGGCTCTGTGTTTCTTATTTAATAAGACGGTTGGTTACATCTACAGGAAGTGACTGTGGTAATGATGCTAGATTGATCACTTATAAAAGCACATATTAGTGACTATGTCCATGTGTACAGGGAATGCTCATGAATTTGTGATTAGTACACAATATACACATAACACAAATCCTTATATTGTAGACCTATTGTTGCTGATTAAATACATTGAAAACTTAAATTAAAATAAACAGAGGAGGCTTTGGAAACAAGTCCAGTTTATAAATGTGTTTCTTTGACATGCCTATTATTTAAAACATTTTAAAAGTAACTTTCAAAATTATTTTATTAACAGAGGATTAATCACAAAAGTCTTGTAAAAGTTCAGAAGTCAACAAAACTCAAGAGATTTCTCAGCAATTAAGTGTGTACTGCTCTTGCAAAGGTCTTGAGTTTAGTTCCCAGCGCTCATGTAGGTTGAGTAGCTCAACAAGAGCCAGTAACTTTAGCTTCACAGTTGCAGGAGACCCAAAGTCTTCTTCAGGCCTCTGCAGACATCCACACACATCTGCAATACACACAGATAAAGAAACATAGAAAGATACATGAATCTGTAAAATACATTTTAGAAGTATAGAAATATGCTGCAGTGATCCTATGGTCCTGTGCAAACAAAAGGAAACAAGCCTCGTTGGAAATGATCATTCACATTGTTTGTGTTAGTCTCTCCTACCGGTCAACAAACACAAATATGAGACAGTTCTTTTGCTTTATTGGTTTTACGGAAATCAAACAAACAAACAAAACTAGATAAATCTTTGCTCTGCCATTTGTTTTTATTTCATTCAATTTTCTACTCTTGTTTTAATTGAAGGACTAAACAATGCAATCCAAGCAAAGCATCTTAGACCCCAAATTGGTACACTAGAAGTAGGGGTTTCCTCTGAGTTAATTAACAACAAATGTCCTCATGTAAGATGATAGTGTGTGTGTGTGTGTGTGTGTGTGTGTGTGTGTGTGTGTGTCCTCAATACCTTGAGACGCAGAGTTCCTCCTCATGTTTTTCTGTTTTTAGTTGTTTCCTGGGCTCTGTGTTCCTAAAGACTTTTACTTCTCAGGCTGATACTCAATGTCCATTCCTCTTAAAATTCCTTGATTCTGGAATCCACAACAGAATTTCCAGACAGACACAATAGTGCAATCTCACATCTGAGCTCAGAGCAATTAAGATAACATGTATAAGACCTGTGCACGATTAGGCCATATAAAATTACCACATGGAAAGAGATGGTGGACCCAAAGTCCAACCCCTAGCTAAGGAGTTGTGTCCATTGATAGCTGCAGAGAGGATAGTCAGATTGCTCTAAAGATGTGTCCCTGTGTTGGTAGATCAACCTCCAATGAAAGGCAAAAAGGCAACACATCCAAATATAAACGGACAATACACACTGTATTGGATGGAGGGAAAAAGGAGGGAGGGATTCAGAGGGAGGGAGACAGACAGACAGGGAGAAAGATAGAAAGGGAGAGGAAAGGAGGGGGGAGAAATTTAAAATGATAAGGAAAGAAACATGGATCTGGGAGGATTGGGTAAAGAGGGTGAATATGAGCAAAATGTAAAATCTTATCAAACAATTAATAAAAATGAGAACAGTAACCAACTTCAGGTTCAAGAAGCCAAGTGGGATCTGGGGTGGTGGTTCAGTTGGTGAAGGGCTTTCATGCAAGCATGAAGACGTGAATGCTAACTCCAGAAACTGTGCGAAATGTTGAGTATCCTGGCATGTGCTTAAAAACCCAGCGCCAGGGAGGTGGGAACAAACACCTTTGTGGTTCTCTAGCCAATCAGTATATCGGAAATGGTGAATTTCAGGTTCAGTGGGAGATCTGTATAAAAAAAACAAAGGAACGAGTGGCTGAGGAAGAACAACTGACATTGAGCTCTGGCCTCTGCATACATTCCCCTACACAAGTGCACATACAGATGAGCACATACATACGTGCACAGTAGAATGTAAGGTAACAGCTTTGTGAGATCAAGGGACTCTCAGCAAAGCAGTTAACAACTATGAACCTATTATGTCATCTCTAAAGTAGAAGGGCTTGGGCCAGAATACATGGAAAGTGTCTCTGTCAGTTAGAAATGTGAAGGAAGTGGTGGAGAGGTCAATGGTCTTTCCTTCAACGGACTGGGTTTCTGAGGAATGAGATGCTCCATTCTTCCATACTGAGGAAAGAGTTCAATTCATATTCCCTTCAGTAGTTGTCATCAAAGAAAATAAGAACCACTTTAAGCATATGATACCATAGCAGGGACCTCATCTCATTGTACTTTCCTCTGTGAATGAATGTTTTCAATTAGCTTTTTAATCAGCTATTTAATTAAGATTTATTTTAATTGAGCAAATACTAGATTAGAGCTTACCAGCCAAAGGAAAAAAAAATAATCAAAGATACTTTGTCAAGTACAGTGTGTGTGTGTGTGTGTGTGTGTGTGTGTGTGTGTGTGTGTGTTTTCCTAGAGTGTTCTGCTCCTGTAGTTGATAGAAGGAAGGGAGGAATTTCTAGTTCTAAGAAGACAACAGATGTGCCTTTCAAGGTTGATGCTTTCCTAAACTCTCCAAATAAAGGCTAGAAATTCATACGTGTCTCATTAAGTGCAAATATGCTACTGTCAAATGCACACACTCACAGCGGTTACCTTGAAATTTAAACAGGCTCTGAACTGTGCTAGTTTGCAGGGGCTGAACTAGAGCATCTTGAATTTTATTTTGATTTCAAGAACACACACACAAAAATGTAATAATATATCAGTCTTGTATTTAATGGGTTCTTCCAAATGCCCTTGCTAACTTATGTCTGTTATTTAATCCATTTACTTTGCAAATTCATTCCATGGAAATGGATGCATAGTTTTGTGAGTTCGTGGTGGTTTCATTTTTCCTTGTATTTCTTAATTACCTTGTTTGTTTTATGCCACTAACACAAAGCTGTATCATTCCTATTAGTGTTCACAGGTTGAGGCACACATGTGTCACAAATCCTGACAGTCAACAATTAAAGTATTTAAATAAACTTGTGTCTGTGCTACAGTTCTCTGGTTGAACAAATTTGTAGAGCAAGATTTTATTCTGATCTATAATTATAGCTGCCAGTGACTGGCATGATCCTTACTGAGTCAGATTAATTTACACATTAAGCAGCCATCTGCAGAAATGTTCACAGACCCTCTTCTGCTGCACCCGTACATCACGTGGGAATTCTGAAACTTCTTGGCCACTGGGGAACTCTCACCGCCATCATTGCAGGCTTCCAGTTAGGAACAAATTATTCCCAACATTAACATTCTTTTCCCCCTTACTACAAGGTTGCCTAATGACCCAAGAAAACTATATAACACTTTGGACCACTAATGGCAGAACAATTGATAAGCTGAAGGCAACTGCTTTCCTTTCCTTAAATAAATGCCTTTGGCTTTATGTTGAACAACTAGCAGGTCTCATGGAGCAGAACAGATACTATCATTTCTTTGAAAAGAATAAATATCCTCTACATTTGGGCCACAAATAGCTGCAAACAACACTGCAAATATATTGGGATGTTTTCTTCAAGAGAAACAAAATCATTCTGACATCATTATATCTTGCTGCTCTACAGGAGATGAAACTGTTTTCTCATTCACAAGAGGTAGCAGAGAAAGAACAAAAAGTGGCTTTAGACTCCATAGAATTAATTAATACATTGCTGTTCAAATTAAAAGCAATATTTATATAAAAATTCTTTAAATTTATCAATTATTTCTTTTGTAACAAATTAAGCATTTAAGAATATTTAGATCAAATGGTTCAGAACAACTTGATCAAGGTAACCACTTTTCATAATTATGTATTTAATACCATCAAAAATAAAATGATGAGGCATCCAATGAAACTGTTGACCAAACATCGATTGATTTTTAACTTTCAGATTTCTAGGGTTTTTTGGTTTTTTTTTTTGTTGTTTGTTTGTTTTAACCTATGTGAATGAGTATGTGTCTGTGTGGGTTACTTGCATGTGAGTGCAGGTACCTGAGAAGGCCAAAAGAGGACTTCAGATGCCCTGGGGCCATTTCTAATCACTAATATCTTTTCTTTATTACAAAATTAGGTACAATGTAAGGCACTGATATTAAAGTAGTATTTATTTCTATTTGTCTAAAAAAATTTCATTTTAATTGAAAGATGAATCCTACATATAATTATGGGGTACAATGAAGCTTTGATTCAAGCTCGTGTTGTCAAATGTTTAGAGAAATCTAATTATCAAATTGATTACATCACATATTTGTTCTTTACTTGATGGGATCTTAAAACTATTTTCATCAATTTAACCTGTAAAATTTGTTATTGTTTATTCAGTCAGAATTCTGTTCAGTTTTTATTTAAATAAAACAAATTTTCCATCTTGAAGCTAAAGAAGAAAATCTACAAAATCTGCTTCTTTAGTTTCTAATCCAACAAAGGTACGTCTATAGTTACATGTCTCATTGAATGCAAACAATATGGTACCACAGAGAAGATGAAGCCCAGCAGGGCATTTGGCTGTCATCCCAACTAGAAAATGAAAATAGTTCATCAGTTTTATGGACAACAATCAGAGGCCTCTTAGGAATTTAGGTGCTTGGCAATCTTCTCATTGCATGCATCCTAACATCAATGAGGGCTGTGAGAAATATACAGGGTTCACAAAAAAAGATCCTATTTGTGATATTTTATTTGAAATGTACCATTTCCAATACACTATGTTTTTTTTTGTTTTTTGTTTTTTTTTTTTTATCAGAGTGGAAAAGAATGGTTAAGCTTCTGGGCATTCTGATGAACTTGTAGGAACCAAATTTTATATAGGAAAAGAGTATAATATCCATAGCTTCCTGCCTCTGAAATAAAAAATGAATATGCAAACAAAAATTTTAAAATAATGCAAGAAGCTGAAGTTCCCACTGATGTCTAATGTCTAAAGTAAAAACAAACTAAACAAAACCAGGAAAATCTGTAGAACCTACTGCTTAACTATGCTGTCACTTCCTAAAAGTATATTTGAGTTCTTCAACTCCAAAGACAGAACACTGCAGTGAAAAAACATGGTTTATTAAAATAGTGTATATTACAATGGATGGCTTATTTACTACATCTATTAAAGATCTTAAAAAATGATAGCCTTGCTTTTGCTAATTTACAGAGATTTGAATCCTTAGAAAAATATGTTTTAAAAAGCATACTAATGTTTCTCATCAGGTAACAGGTGGGCTAATTAATATCATTGTACCTGCCATAATCTTGACTCATGTTCCTGAATGATGAATCACTTATTCTGGCTTGATTTTACCATACTGGTGTGATCATCATACACATATTTTATTAGGTCAAGGCTTTAAAACTATTTCACCTTTCATGCCTGGAAATTCATGTAGTTCTTAGTAAAATCATGAGAGAAAATGAAGTGACTAATCTCCCCAGCACAAGAGGAATAAATATAATAAATATACCTGGCTTACTGACCACCACAGACCTCACCAGTCTCTTCCAGAAGCCTGTAGTACTTGTCAAAATATATAGACATTAATTATTTTGTACACTTAAAAATAATTAAGAAAAGATAGAAATATTTTCACAAGGAACACTGTCAAGAGGAGACCCAACTTTTAGTGAGAACACAGAGAGGAGTGCAGCACCAAATTCCCAGCATTCTTACCACAAAGGATTAATTTGGACATAATCATAGGACAGCCAGCATTCAGATAAGGACAAATCATAGTTTTGAGGCAACTGACTTGAAACCTTCATACTTCAATACTCAAGACATTTTTGTGTATGTCGGTGCAATGTATTCTAGATGAAAATGGTTGAAAAGTTCCAACAGTGAAGTACAGCCTGTGCTGTGGTTAGACTCTGTTTTCCAAAGTTCCTGTACTGTGACATTTCAATTTCATTTTCTCATGGAATTTAAGGGTGGGGCCTTTAATAAAGTGATTAAACATAGTCTCTATAAGTTACTATTTATGTGTTCATTCATAATTTTGATACCATCAGGGTAGGGATTATGTGAAAATAAATATATAATTGCCTATGGAAATTTTCAAGCATGTAATCCAAACAGAAATCAAATTTAAGACTGAATAAGAAATAATCTATATTGCTATGCTAGAGGCTTCACCTTAGCAGATTCCAGAAAGTACCATGAAGGTAAAATTAGACTTACCAATATTTTTTAATATTATTTATATAAATTTTTCCTTTCTTATTATTAAGAGATTTTCTATTCATTTTACATTCTAACCACAGATTCCCCTCTCCCCCCACCTCCTGCCCCCCAGCCTTCCCTGCAACTCATCCTCCATTCCCACCTCCTCCCAGACAAGGTCTCCCATGGGGAGTCAGCAAAGCCTGGTACATTCAGTTGAGGGAGGTCCAAGCCACTCCCCGCTGCACCAAGACTATGCAAAGTGTCCCATCATAGGCACTGGGCTCCAAAAAGCTGGATCATGCTACTCTGGTGATCTGATGGCTGAATACCCTAACTTTCATCATAGAGCCCTCATCCAGTGACTGGTGGAAGCAGATGCAGAGATCCATGGCCAGGCACCAAGCCGAGCTCCAGAAGTCCAACATATTTTTAAAACACAGCTTCCTTAGAATTGCAAAAATTGATGTCATCTCTAGTCAAGAAATACCTAGATATTGGCCAGCATAGAGTTGAATGGAATCTTTGAGTGTTTATGACTCAAAGACATTCATGGGGAAAAATGTAAATATGGCAATCCACTCAGTATCTACCAGTGAAACAAAAGAGTCAGCACCATATTTTGTTTTAAAACTTATGAGGCTAATTATTCTTGTTTCCATAAGCATGGTTTTCAGAAGATGAGACAGCATCAGTTTCCTCCCTAGAGTCTCTGTCTTCCATTCTCCCTTCCTTTGCAGAGCAGTAATGGTATCTTAGTCTTTGACTTAAAATGTTTGACATCAGTGAATTTTGTCATCACAAAGTATTTCACAGTAGTATCATTTTGCAAATGGGGGAAGTTATTCCTACTAGAGATAAATAAGTGGATTAGGGGATGTGATCAATAAATATCAAAAACTGCAAGTTGACAATAGCTCTACTGAGCCCAAAGCTGAAAGATTTACGTTTTCTCTTAGTAGGGACATGTATATATTCCAGAGAACACAGTTGAGAAGCCTTGGCTCTGGTGGAAATGTAACTGTTGTAAAGGCAGCTACAGCCAGCCCTCTGTGGCCATGGGTTCTACACATGTGTATTCAAGCAAATGTGATTGGAAAAATAGTTGAGAAAGAATGAACTATGAATGAACATTATTTTCATGAGGGACTTGATAGTCTCAGATTCTGATTGCTAAAACATCTAATCACCATGAAGTATCCTGCTTGGTTCCAATATGGGGGAAAGCAGGACCCATGACTGTTCATTACTCAGAGTCATTCAAGGAATAAAAATACAAATAATGATCATTCCATCTTTGAGTGTCTAATAGTGACAACATAGCATCTCTGTAGGGTGGGCCTTTGGACCAATAATCCACAGACACCAAGAAACAGCTGAGGACAAGATAGCAGTCCACAGTAAGAAAGATAAATAAGAACAGTGGATGATTGCTTGAACTACACACAATTCACAAAATAATATATTCTATCTACCCAACTAATAATATTTATTGGAATTAAAGAAGATCTGAAATACTTTTTCTCCCTCAATCTCTTTCTCTTTCTGCGTCTCTTTCTTTCTCTATTTCTTTTTATATATTCCTTTGTTATGAGGAAATCGTACAAAGTATTTACTAGATATTATGTGAGTGTCCACCTACATTTGTAAAAGCATGTAACCTAGTAACGCTCTGGTCTCCTGACAATACAGCCATTAGAAAATAGTAAAGAGCTCATTTATTTATCTCACCTAGTGTCCATATTTGGTCCTGCCCACAACTTCACTGAGTTAATCTTAAATCTTTGCAGATCAGTCACTCTTTCAATTAGTGTATTTCCATATTCAGGACTTTATCATTACATTCATTAATGACAGTAATTGTCATTTTCCTGTGACGTACCAGACTGTGTCCTAGACAATTCTACATGTATCATTTGACAAAGTAGAACATTTCTGCCTTAAATTATCATGAGGAAGGAAGCAGCCAAACAAAGCATTGAATAATTGTTGTGCTGGAATCACTTTAAAAAAGAAAAGCAGAGCAGGTGCAATGGATCAGAAAAGATAAATGAAGAGAGACTTGCAATATTAGAATGACCAATATAGTTCTCCATGAAAAGATGACATTTGAGCCAAGATTTGACAGTGATGAGGGAACTGACCTTGTATTTATAAGGCAAAGTTAGTCAAACAGGAGAGGAGAATCAGCAGTTTGGCAGTGGAATGGAGCTAGGAAACAGGGGGCAGGGCAGCAAGGGCAGAAGTCAGGCAGATGATAGGGTGTTATGTGATATGGATTATAGGGACTTGGTCTTTCACTCTGAGCAGTTTGTAGAATCACTGTGAGGAGCCGAGCAGAGAAGCACATGCCATGACTGGGGATTTAAAAGGACTGCTCCGGATGCCTTCCTGGAAATAAAGGAGGCACCAGTAGAAGCCAGAAGGCCCGTTGAGTTTATTTCAGAAATCGTGAAATCTGTTTCTTGTTTTTCCTATAAAAATAAGCTTCAGTACCTCCTGGTCTTTGCAGCTTTCAGTCCATCCATCATCTTGACATCAGCTGTTTTTTGAAATACAACTTTGAACATGTGACTTGCCCATTTCAAAATTTCAATGGTGGCGTGCTGCCTATAGAATTATGTACAGCCTCTCAGTACAAATGTCTTCAAAATCTGACCCCAATCTATTTTTCCAGACTAATCTCCAAGTCCTTTCTCCACCCCTGACGTTTCTGCTTTTGCTATGAAAGGTCAGCTGTTATTTCCCTAGCACGCCATGCTCCATCATGCTCCTGTGCCTTTGTGCCTGTCATTCCCACTGCTAAGAAAATGCATTTCTGTTTTCAGCCTGGTGAACTTTAAATTTTCTTATTGAGATTCAGCTCAGTCCCAATCACTTCTATGCAACCTTCTGTGGGTGTTTGTGTTCAAAGCGTCTTTCCTGTGTCATGCTCCTACCCACTCAGCCCTCCTCACCCCCTTAATTACAACGCACATATCAGACTTCTGGATGAACCATGAGCCTCCTGAGGGCAAGGAGTACAACCCACCTGCTTTTGCATTTTCTTTCCTGCATGACAGCCTGTTGACATAAGATACTCAATTGTCTTTTAATTTTATTATAAGAAAGAATATACAAAATTAATTTTATTGTGAAGAGCTCATAGTTGGTAGATAGACAATTGTTATTATAAGGTTTATCCCTTATGTACATGGAATGAAATAGTTGAAAGGTGTTTTTATTTTTATATTTATGTTTAACCATGTTGTTTAAAACAAACTTATTGAAGAGATAACTATAGCTAAACTACTGGTTTTTTGGAAAACTCCAGTGCCAATGACATCTCTTCCTAAAATATTTGATAGATAATGAGTCTATTGTAATTACCAAAAATACAAAGATGAATGAGTAATGTTTTCTGTAAACAAAAATAGATCGGTTAAAGGAATGGTTACATACAAAATAGCTACCTTGGTAAATGATATTTGTCATGTAAAGTCAATGGGAAAAGGACACTTCAATGACTAACTCAGCAAATCAGCTGTAAACATAGAAAATATAGATAATAAAATATAAGATAAATCTCCAATAAATTAATGACCTAAATGAAGAAGAAAAATCAAATTTTCAAAAAGAATTTAGACAGTGTTTGATTTTGTTTATTTTTAATTTCAGAGTAGGAATATTTAATAAGACAAAATATATATAAATCAAAGATTATTGAAGCCAGTATCTCAAAATAATACATGATCAACACAAGAAAATGGCGACTGTATTATTACAATGATGACTCAAGTTAATTTAAGAAAAAAATAAGAGGATTACGATGAAAATCTGTGACTAAAGGAGAATGTGCATCTAGAAGATATGCTAAAAACTTTTGAATAAATAAGAAAAAAACCCACCAAGCTTGATGACTTGAGTTGGATCCTTGAGACCTAAATGGTAGAAGGAGAGAACTGACCACTACAGGTTGTCCTCTAACCTCTGCACACAGGGTATGTATGTATGTATGTTTTCTCACTAGCTCTTCCTCTTCCTCTCTCTCTCTCTCTCTCTCTCTCTCTCTCTCTCTCTCTCTCTCTCTCTCTCACACACACACACACACACACAGACTAAAAAATGTAAAATTTAAAAATAGAAAACTTTAAACAATACTATAGACTATGAAGACCTTGATGCCTGCATTGTACATGCAAGGTAACTCTATTATAAAGCCTAAGATAAAGATTTTCAGTAGGTCTAACTAGTGGGTATATATTTAAAGCATGATATCATGCGATTATCATGATATCATGATTAGCATGATATCATGATATCATGTGACATGATATATGTCAGCAGTATGTGATTCAATGTTCACTGCAGCACTCCTCACTGTAGCAAGTACATGGAACTAACAAAGTATGAATCAACTCATGAATGGAAGGATAAATCATGGGACACACACCCCATGAAACACTATTTAGGCTTAAAGATTATACACTACTCCATTTGCAACAACACGGATGTCATTGGATATCATTAGTAACCTGGGGAATGTAGAAAGGGGACATGGGTTGGTCGATGAATGACTACTGAATTGTATTTACACAGAAGCCAAAAGTTTAGAATGATTTGCACATCAGGGTAACTATAATAATGATAATGACAGTAACAACAATAATAATAAATAAATAAGTAAATCCTATATTTCAAAAAGCAACAAGAGAGCCTGATCTGGTGCCTCAGAACTATGACCTCAGCTACTTTTGGGGAAGAAGCTAGAGGATCACACACTCAGAGTCTGCGTGAACTACACAGTGCTTTCATGGACAGTTAGAGCAAATTATTGAGATCCTGTCTGAAAAGGAAAAACTAAAGAAAAGGCCATATATACAGCTTAGTGCTAGAGCATTTGCCTAGCAAGATTTAGTCTCAACATCCAAATACCAAGATGAAAAGAAAAAGCGAATATCCAGAACACATAAATCCT
>CABHPQ010161472.1:0-26280 GCA_902168405.1 Peromyscus aztecus | reverse complement strand
AAATTACAGTTATGAAGTAGCAATGAAATCTTGCCTGGGGGGTCAACACAACACAAGGAGCTGCATTAAAGGGTCACAGCATTAGGAAGGTTGAGAACTATTAGGTTAGAGTATGAGAATGTATGTTCAGTCTGTATTGTGTTTGTGTGTGTTGTATGGGCATGAGTGTGTGTGTGTGTGTGTGCGTGTGCCTGTGTCTGTGTCTGTGTGTCTGTGTTGGTGAGTATATAAGTCGGAATGTTTATAAGTCTGCCTCTGTTCCTGGAATGAATTATGAACCCCTGAGTCCCAATTGTGTCTAGTATGGACCTGGGAAGTCATCCTAAGGGGTGAGAAGTCTTGAAAGAGAGCGAGGCTGTAGGGTTTGGGAAAAGTCTTTGGGCACAAGAGGTGGTATCTATAATCTTTAAAGCGTGCTTGTATGTGGTTACTACTATGGAACTCCTGAAAAACCACTGGGCAGGGCAGGGTGCATCTGCTAAAATGAGCTGGTCAGATATTGTTTACACAGAAGACCATAGCAATAGCTCCCAGACATGCCATTTTGTCAGTCATCTATTTCCTCACCCTGAATCTGAAATGACCTGATATTTTGTTTGACAAAAACGATGTGGGGGAAAAATGGTGCCACCTAACTGCTGAGTATCAGCTTTAAGAAATCTGCCCTATCTCTACCTCTCAGAGTACTCCCTTGTGGATCCCAGCCCCAGTGCTTCAAAACTCATGCTGAGAGGACCACATGGAAGAGTTACTGAGATATACCATCAACAGTTCAAGTTCAGCTCCTGACTGATGTATAAGTGGCCACCATGTGAGTCAGCCACTGGAAAGTCTGGCTTGTCTGCTGCTCCCAGGAACTATTGGTGTAGTCTATACCACCCTAAGCAGGAGAATCATCCCCCTGTGCCTAGTCAACACCAACTCATGAATGAAAACAGCTGGTCGTTGCTGCTTGGAGGTGTGAAGTTTCGAGTGTCACAGATGGAGCAGGTGATGTTACTGTTTTGAAAGTGGAAAAAGTAAGCTTTCCCCATGATCGCCAGAGAATGGGTGATAATCAAGTTATGCAGAGTAGCCTCACCTCATTCATACTTTCCTTTTAAGAAATAGTTCTGAGAGATTTAACCTTCACAGGGTAAAAAATAAAGGAAAATGTTGGGCAACAGCTACGAATCTACATTAACATTTCTGCATTGAAAATGTATTGCTTTTGTAACATGCTAAAACATTATTAAAAGCAATTAATGGGCTTCTAACTTAGCTTTTCTGTAAATGGAATAACACCTTCAGGCACGCCGTACCTCACGCTGTGAGGAAGGCAGGAGACTTTATTTTGAGAACGTTAGCTTTTACTTAATTATTAGAAAGTTCTAATGAGGATAATCTCATTTGCCTGGTTTCCTAAAACCTAAATTCTCTTTATTCTTTTTATTTAGCGAGAATAGATTTAAATTGGCCTTTGTCCTTTTGAAATGTGAAATCCTCTCTGTGAGTCCATCTTCATTAGCTGGGGTCAAAGGTTTAGATGGGCTGAAAAGAGAACAGCTCTTGGCTGGTAAGGGGGTGAGGAACGTAACAGAACCTTCTTCTACTCGGAGTCAACTGTTAGAAAACCCCCGTGTCTGAGAAAACCTGTCTACACGCATCTTGCCTATTGGGAGTCTGCCTAAGCCACTTTCTCAGTCCCTGGCACATGTGCTGGATTCAAGAGACTGTGTTGTGTCTAATGGACAGCTTGTTAACTCCTTCAAAGTGGTCCTATCCTCCATTCTCATTTCCATTTCAATAGTACGTTCCTTGAAAAATGCATGATGAAGACAGTCGCCTCTGGATGGAAGGATGTCTCTTAAGACTCAGCTGAGCACCTGCTTCTGTGACCTGCAGCTGACTATGATTTGGGCATGAAGTACACGTTTGGTATGTTCAACCACCAAACTTTTCTTGTAGCTGTTGACTGATGCATATTTACCACTGTGAAGTAGTTCCTTTACAGGGTGTTTTCAGAGACATTATCTCATTTGACACCCACAATGGCCCTGTTGGCTAGGAAGGATGTCGGCCTTATTTTATAGAAGAGGAATGTGGCACACAGAGAAAGATTCTCTGCTCAAACAATACCCTACAGTCAGCAAGTGGCAGAGCTGGGCTTGCATTTGAGTTTGATTCTTTTTCATCTTTCCTACCTTTCTCTAACTCAAGCCTGGTTTCCTATTTGAATTTCATTTTGATTCTGGTCTCCAGAGCTGAACATACAAAGGACAGCTTTACCTTGCTCTTTTCCAATGAGAAAATCAAACTTCAGTAACTCCTGTTCATCACAAGATAAATTTGGCAACCATTCCCATGTGCTCCACAGCAGGTCAAATAATAGAATGGATGGTTTAGGCTAGCACTTCACAGAGTGTGATCTGGTCACCCTGCTCCTAAGAGATGCATCATTTCAAAAGGGCTCTTGATCAAACACATTGATGCTGCGTACTCTCTCCCTTTTGGGGTTTAACAATATACTTCAACATGTTAAAGGCTCTGAGAAGTCCTGCCTTCCGACATACATAACTATCAGGACACCTCTACATAGTCTTTTAAGCAGAAGTTAGGTTTGTTAAGTTTGGTTTAGAGATTTTTATTTCTGAATGAAAGAAATAAGATCAAAAATATTTAATAATGTGTATATCTCTTTGTCTGGATGAAGTATATCACCAGTTTCTCTATTATTTTTATAGTCTAATTTATCTTTAAGAAAAACATCTGAAACAAAATTTCTTTCCCTCACTTTCCTCTTCCTCTCTCATTTTCCCACCCCTTCCATTATCATTTCCCCTCCTTGTCCTCCTCCTTCTGTTTTTATCTTCGTGTTTGACTTCATTTGCTTCTGAAGTCCTTAGCTCTCTGTTCTAGTTCATGAGAGAATGCCATAGACATAGAGCATCTGAGTATGAGTAACAAGTTAACAAAATTTCACATCTTCCTTGGATAGGGATGGATAAACATAGGTTAAAGGGATGGCTCTCTCCAGCTTCATCCCATTCAACAATCTTGGCAGTGTTTGGATGAGTGCTTAATAGTAAGCTGATTAAATTTCTGAATGATGTGAAAATGGAAAGGTTACATAAATACACTAGATTCTAGGACCAAGAGCTTTCAAAAGCTTGGACAAAGCTGAATTTAGCAAGACATCATTTAACAGGGATAAATTTAGAGCTGTGCTCTTAAATCTAGAAGATGAACTGTGTAACTATAGTATCATATGACAGCATTGCACCAAACCAAATATAAAAAACTCCTGGGGTTTCTAATTTGATTGTATATTCAATATATAATCTTGTGGTTTCCATCTGCAAATGGCAAAATGAAACATGTTCACCCTCGAATACCTACCCAAAATTTTGGGGAAAAAAGACAGGATAAGAAAAAAAATCCTCTTTATTCAATGAAACCAGAAAAAAAAAAGACATAGCTCATTTCACAAAGCAAGAAGTACACAAGGCATGTACTGCGATTTCTGACCTCAGATGCAGAAGCTTACTGAGGATCGAAGTATGGACCCCTCTTTCAGGCAGGATTCATGTGTCAGATGCTTGATGGGTATGGATGGTGACACATATGGGGGCAAAGATGAGACCATATTACTGGTAGGTGGGAAGTGTGGGCTTGAGAGGGACCATGCTGACATGCCCTTTCTTTATTGGTGTGTGTGTAATTCAAGTATATGCATTCAAAACAGTGGGTCTTATGACCTTCTCATACATGTATAGCCTTATACTTTGCTCATATTCCATTCCCTATTACAACCCCTTGTGCTCCTTGCTCCTCCCGCTGTTCCTGCTCCTCTGCCATAATAGCCCTCCTTCTGTTTACAGATTCTCTACTCTGCATATTAAAGAAAACATGTGATGTTCATTTTTCTCTTTATTCTCATTGTTCTCCATCTACAACTAGACTACCACTTCCTCTTCCCACACAGTTCCCCTTCTACACAACGCAACACACACACACACACACACACAATCTCTCTCTGCACATAAAACATAGGGTATTTACTTTGAGTCTGATTTATTTTACCTAGCATGCTAACCTCCAGTTCTATCCTTTTCCTGCAAATGCCGTGCTTTGATTCCTTGTCAGGCTGAATCAAAATCCATTGTGCATTTGAACAATATTTTCTTTGTCCTTTCATTGGTTGATAGACATCTAGGCTTTTTCAGACCTTGGTTATTGTGAATGATGGTATAAATAAGCATAGATTTGCAGCATCTCTATGGCATGTTGCCTAGACTCCTCCAAGTATGTACCTTGTACTGGTCGAGCAGGGTTATACAGCAGTTCTAGTTTGGGTATTTTGAAGAATCTCCATTTTGATATCTGATGTAGCTGCACTGGTTCACATTCCCACCACTACTGTATAAGAGTTCTTTCTCCACATCCTTGTTTATGTTTGTTGTTGCTTGCGTTCTTGGTGATAGCCACTCTGACTTGGGTGCAATCAGCTCTCAATGTGGTTTAAATTTCATTTCCCTAATGACTAAAGCTATAGAATACTTTTTCATATGTTTATTGACCATTTACATTTTCTCTTTTGAGCTGTCTATGCAATTCATTTGCCCAGTTATTGATTGGATAATTTGTTTTTCTGGAGTTGAATTTTTAAGTTTTAAAATATGTGTATCTGTATGTTTAGTTTGCATCCCACTATACTGTTGAAAATGTTTATCATATCCAACGATTTCTCAGCAAGGAAAAGACTTCTTTATGGTCTTGGAACCATAAAATTATACCATTCACAAATAAGGACAATTTGAAGTTTTTGTTTCCTATTTTATTTATTTCTCTTATTTATTGCTCTAACTAAGATTTCAAGAACTATGTTGAATACGAGTAGAGAGAATGGACTAATTTGTCTTGTTTATGTTTATAAAAAGTGCTTTCAGCTTTTCCTCTTTTTGCACCATATTGACTATAAGTTTGTCATATATAGGCACCACTGAGACATATTGCTACCCCGAGAAACTTTATATTACTGCTTCAATCTCATTATTGTGGTGGATCTGTTTAAGCTGTTGAGATCTTCTTGCCTTAATTTTGGTAGGATGTGTGTGTGTGTGTGTGTGTGTGTGTGTGTGTGTGTGTGTGTGTATGAATACTTTTATTTCTTCAGCTTTTTGGAATATACCTTTTCAAAGTGTTCCCCAATGAGCTTCTGGATTCCATTGGTATCTATTTCAACAGCTTATTTTTAAAATCTCTACTTCTACTAGTTTGGATCTCTCTTTTTTTTCTGGTTGATTAGGTTAAGAATTTATTGATTTGTTGGTCTTTTTATACAAGCATCTCTTCATTTCGTTGATTTTCCATATTGTCTTTAGTTTCCACTTCATTCATTCATGCCCCAATCCTCATGAGTTCTTCTGACATGCTGATTTGGGGTTATCTTATTCCTCTCTAAAACCTTGAGGTCCAAGGCTAATATGTTTTTTAGATATGTCTGATTTTTTTAATGCAGTCATATAAAGATATCAAATTTCTTCTTACAGTTGGTTTTGCTCATTTTTGGTAAGTTGTAATTTATTTCATTTTCATTTGATTCTAGGAGTCCTAAATTTTCTTCTGTAAGTTGCTAGAGGGACAGCTCAATGGTTAAGAACATCCTCTGTTTTTGTAGAGGACTGGGGGGGGGGAGTGGTTCCCAGCATGCACCTCATGCAGTTCACAGTCACCTGTAACTCCAACTCAGGCCCACACATATATGCAAAAAATAAAAAATAAATCTTTAAAAAATTTATTTTTTCTGATTTGTTTTCAATGACCCATCAGTAATTCAAGTGCATATTTTTCAGTCTCCATGAATCTTTATACTTTCTTACTATTCATTTCTGATTTTATTCTACCATAAGTCAATAAGATGCAAGAAGTAATATTTTTTAACCCACTTCACTGCCAAAATTTGATGCACCTCAACAAAACTTCTGTGGGCTGCTGAGAATGTTATGTATTCTTCAGTCATTGGATGGAATAGTCTACAGATGTCTTAGGCTTACTTTATCTATGGTGTAGTTTAACTCTGAAATTTCTTTGTTGGAATTCCTTGGTTTGGATAATCTAGTCACTGATAAAGATAGGGTGTTGAAAGTACCCATTATTATAAGTGTATAACATGAACCTATCTCACTTTGTTTTCAGTAGTGTTTATCTTGTGCAACTGGGTGGTCCAATGTTGGATGGTATATATTTATAGTTGTTCTATTTTCTTGGATTGTTCTCTTAAGCAACATGGAGTGACTTCTACAACTGTTGTGACTAGTCTTGGCTTGAAGTCTACTTTATCAGATATAAGCATCACTACTCCTGTTTGGTTTTGACTTCTATCCTTCCTCTCTCAGTCTATGTCTGTCTTTGTTCCTGTGGAATATTTTGTTTTGCAATGTATTTGTATTTGTTATTATTTTATGTATGTGTGTGTTCGTCCCACTGCGTAAGCATGGAGGTCAGAGCATAACTTGTGGGAAGTGGCTGTCTTCTTTTACCATGTGTGTCCTGGGGAACAAACTCAGGTCATCAGGCTTGGTGGTCAGTGCCATTAGTACTGATCTATCTCACTAGCTTAGTAGTGTTTCTTGTAGACAAAAACAGATTTTCATTTTTTGTCTAATTGCTACTCTTATTGTTTTAGAAGAGAAGAGTTACATTAGGGTTATTATTGTGAAGTGTTTGTGGATTTCTGTAATTTTGTTACATGTTTTCCTGCCTGATTTATTCAATTTTTGTTCTTTTTTTCTTTTCTTTTCTCCACTATTCATGACGGGGCCTCTCTGACTTACTGATTTGGACATGGTTTGTTCTTTCCTAGCTCTCCTATGTTTATCTGTTTCTCTCTTGAAGTTTAGTCTTTTCTTGTGTTTGTGATGGAGACTCTTGTTATTTCTCCTCAGGGTTTATAATACTTCCACGAAGCTCTTGTAATGCTTTGCTGGTGGTTCTGAATTGCTGGTGGTAGTTCGGCTTGTCTTGAGATGTCTTTATTTCTCTGTCAACTTTAAATATAACTTTGCTGGCTATAGTACTCTTGGTTGGACGTTATTTACCTTTGAGTTTAAAACACACCATCCCAACCTTTCCTGGCTTGTAAAGTTTCTGTCAAGAAATCTAATGTTATTATGATGTGTTTACCTTAGTGAGCTGGTGTTTTCTCTGTAATCTTTAATATTGCTCTCTGTTTTGTAGTTTCAGCATCTTGACTACATTATGTTGTATAGAGGTTCTTCTCTGGCCATGTCTACCTGGGCTTCTAAACAACTTGCATTTGAATCTTCATTTCCTTCTCTGTGTTTGGGTTTTTTCCTTGCTATTGTTTCTTTAACTAGGTTTTTTTTATGAGTTTAAATTTTATCCCTTCTACTCTGTTTGGTTTGGTTTCTTGATCATTCATGTCCCAGAGATCTTGGGTTTTATGATTGTGGTTATTTATGTTCTTTATTAATAACCAAAGGATGCATTTCCCTAGTTTGTACATATGCTAGTTGGATATTGATCCTGGTTTTACTCAAGGATATTCTTCGTGGGCAACCTAATCTTAAGGCCCAATTACAGCACCACTCAGTGAGGAAAAACAAACTGCTGTAACAACAGCATCAACAAACCAAGAAAAATATAGCAACACTCCCCAAACTGATTAAATTAAAGCCAGCAATAACACTACCAACGTGGGCTGGAGAGATGGTTCAGTGGTTAAGAGTACTGACTGCTCCTCCAGAGGACTGGGGCTCAATTCCTAGCACCTACATGGCAGCTCATGCTGTCAATAAACTCCAGTTCCAGTTCTCACAGAAACATACATGCAGGCAAAACACCAATGCACATAAAAAACAGATGAAGAATAAACAAAGCCAAGGACAAAGATTATACTCCTGCCCCTCATCTGACATATGTTGGCATGGGTGGGACCTCTAAGCCTGAGGAGGGTGAGAGAGCTAGCCTTGAGGTCCTAAGAGTGGGAGAGCTGAAAGTGGGAGAGCTGGCCCTTCCCCTCACCAGCTGCAGCACTCCACTCGGCAAAGCAGGCCCAGCACCTTGCCCTTGCAGCACAGTAGAGGCGACCCTGTTGGTGGAGGTGTGGGTGAGCCAGCCTTGAAGTTGTGAGCATGAGAGAGCTGATCCCCTATTTGTCTGTTATTAAGAGGCGTGGGTGTGGGAGAGTTGCTCTCCCCCCTTACCTCTAGCCCCTGCTTAGGGTGAACTTGCCAGGGCAATTCTGGAGAGCTCACCCTGGTGGTAAATATGGGGGAGAGTTGGCAGGTTGACTAACCCTGCAACTACCCAGTCCCAGAACCAGGATTATATGTTGGCTTACTCTAACATCCACTCCACCTATGATCGGCTGGAGCATGTGAAGGGGCCCGTCCTGCAGATCCAAAGCTGCAGGATCTCCATGACACAGGGCAACATCAGGCTAACCAAGCGGAGTCCCAGTGAGGGCTCAGCATCGATAGTGTAGCAGAAGCCAGAGGTCTCGAACCAGACCAATGACTCTTTGCAATGAAGACTTGCAAGTAAAGATATATGGCTAAAAGGGTTTACTGTGTGACTCACTGTGTCACACTACAGCTTCTGTGATACGACTGACTTTTCCTTTTGTTTTTCTTTTTTTTTTTTGCTTAAATTTTACTGTATTTTATTTGGGTGGGGGAGGTTGCAAGGGCAGGGGGCTTATACCAAAGGATGGGGAAATGAATGGGACAAGATGCATAACGTGAAGGACACAGAGAATAAATAAATAAACAAAATACACTATCAATAACCATTGAACAAACCATTGCAAAACACTGTAGAATGTAACATGAAATTAAAGTTGTTTAAGGTAGAAGTAAAACAGTAAAGGAATAAATAAAGGAGACGATAAAATAAAGAAGGAAGGGACCCGAGGAACAGAAAGGAGAAGTCAAATGATACAGAAAACAACAACAAAAAATGCGATGAACAAGGAGAGATTCTAGAGATAAAAATCTGATTGTACAACATAGGAAAAATTCGTGAACAAAACTAGATAAATATGAGGAATAAAAAAATAAAGACATGGAAGTATTCTAAAAGTAAAAATAGCCGAAGTACTACTAGCGGTTCAGTAAAAGGAAAAAATAGGAAATGTGAGGGAAAAGTACAAAAATAAAGGATTGCAGCACCTTCCCTTCGGTCTTCTAGTGTTGGAGTCTGCCAAGTGGAAGCGGCAGTCAGTTGAAGTTGGAAACTCTAGTCTTTCCCACACATAGAGTAGTGCTGAACCCAGTCTTGTGGAGTGTTTGGTATCCATCATAACTGTCTTCCCTTCTGTGCAGACAAGATGTCCCTGTTGGCCACACTTAGCTCTGTAATCTGTGTCTTACACCCTAGGACTCCCTAGTTCACACACAATGAAGTGGCCAGTGTTCTAGGCAGGCTGTGTTGGAGTGTGGGAAGTAAACCTAACATTGGATTTGTGTAGGAAGATCAGTCTTGATGCTTTCAAAACCCACTCATTATTAGACACCCTGATGGAGGCATGAGGCTGTAGTCGTCAGGTATTCTGGTGGAGCTTCAGAGTTCTCTGTTCAACCACTAGTGAACCTTGAGGAAGATGGTTCCTCTAGAGGTTGGAACACCTGCTGACTGCAGGGTCAAGGCTACCAGACTCTACAATTATCCTTAGGAGATATGATCAGCTTCTAGTTACCCAAACTAGGGATATTGACCTTCAGCTACCTAAGACAAGCCTTCTGTTACCTAAACATCTCTGCATTTTATACAATATTATTCTTTTTAAAATATTCAGAAAAGTTGTATAGGGGTTGACAAAAAATGAGATAGAGAGAAAGCAAGCAAATAAAACACTAATAAATAAAGAAAAATGAGATAAAAGTCATATTATGTGCCACATAAATTAGAATGAGATTAACTAAAAAGTGAGTAACATGTTAGGCTTAAGAAAATTAACTAAAAGGAAGTAAGGATAACATCAATTACAAAGAAAATGATAATTGGAGAGTCGACATACATAAAATTGACACTGAGAAAATCAACCATATATTAAAAATCATCATATATTTAAAGATATGGTGGAAAAAAAACTTTTCCCATCTGTCTTAGGGTTTCTATTGCTGTGAAGAGACACCATGACCATGGCAACTCGTATAAAGGAAAACATTTAATTGGGGCTGATTTACAGTTCAGAGGTTTAGTCCATTGTCACCATGGTGGGACATGGTGTTGGAGAGGAGCTGAGAGTTCTACATCTTGATTCACAGGCAACAGAAAGTGAACTATGTAATACATTGGGCACAGCTCGAGCATGTATGAGACCTCAAAGCCCACCTCCACGAGACAAACTTCCTCCAGCAAAGCCACACCTATTCCTACAAGGCCACACTTCCTAATAGTGCCACTCCCTATGGGCCACACACTGAAACACATGAGTCTGTAGGGGCCATACCTCTTCAAACCACCACATCAGCTAAATAAAGTCTTAACTACTCTCTCTCTCTCTCTCTCTCTCTCTCTCTCAATATATTAAAGGGCAAAGTGTATTCCCAGAATAATCAATCAATACAAAACATTCCTTACAAAAATTATAGTGAATTTAGCACAATTAAAGGAGTCACATGGAGAATAAGGCTTAAAGTGGAGATATACAATAGTCATCAAATAAAGATTGATGAGGTGATATTTAATAGGCAAGTCCATGCCTGATTTTTAAGCTCTTAGAGATTCAATTGCTAGGCAGTACATCATAAGCAAATTCTAACCAAAATCCTCTTGGGAGTTAAAAAAAAATAATTTAACATTTTTTGGTAAAACAAATATGGAAAAAGAAGAAAGACATTTGAAAAAGAATAGTACAGGGAACATATAGTTTATCAGTTATTTAAAGCTGGAATTAGCTGGGCAGTGGTGGCACACACCTTTAATCCCAGCACTCGGGAGGCAGAGGCAGGTGGATCTCTGTGAGTTCGAGGCCAGGCTGGGCTACAGAATGAGTTCCAGGAAAGGCACCAAAGCTGCACAGAGAAACCCTGTCTTGAAAAACCAAAAATAAATAAATAAATAAATAAATAAAAATAAAATAAAAAAACAAAAGCTGGAATTGCAATAAGCTGCCAAGAGAGGCAAACTGATCTCAGCGCAGAAGAGACTATCTGGAACATCTTCTTCATTTTCATCTTTTTGAGGATTGCCTTGTCATCCTTAGAGCTGCAGCTTAGGCCTTTCCTCCTCTATTGTTTCCTGTCTTCTCACTGCATTTTATATGTACATTTATATTTGTTTTATTAATTTGTTTAGGCTCTAAGAGTACCGTGAGAAGGAGCTACAGCCTCTAATTTATAACACAGATGAGTACACACACACCACACACACAATATGTATGTGTGTGTTCTCTCTCTCTCTCTCTCTCTCTCTCTCTCTCTCTCTCTCTCTCTCTCTCTCTGTGTGTGTGTGTATGAATGCAGGTGTAGAGGCCAGAGAAAGATGTTGGCATCCCAATCTATCACACTATGCTTTATTCCCCTGAGACACACATCTCTGCCCCACTTCCCCGGTCTGCTCCACGTGGGATTAGAGGAACATGACAATCCCTGGCTTTTTAAAAAGTGGATGCACTTGGAATCCAAGTGTAGGTCCTTGTACTTATATAGTAAGATGCTGAACCATCTGCTCACCTCTACAAATAGACACTCAATATTAACAGAATAGATAGGAGAAGAAATAATAGCTGGAAGAAATTAATCCTGTGTCACATAGACATACCTGGAAGGGTAAGAATGTAATTAATAACTCTGAGTCCCATTTTTGTATGAATTTTGTAGCATGTGACAGTTCCTATAAGGATAATGAAATCAAATAAGTATTAAGTTTGTCAGACTGTTGGAAACTATATTCCTCCCCAAAGTTTGCCCTCAATTCTGAATTGCAGACTTTTCCCAGAATCTTTGCAGCAGGGGGCCAGGCTTGGATTCACCAATAAGAGGTACGAAGTTGGAAGTAGGAAGTGATTCACAAACTGAATTGCTCCCTCCACCAAAGCAGGCAGATCTCAGGATCTAGCAACTGACAGACAGGGTGTTTTGCCATGGCATCCAGGTGTCCCCTTGCAAATTACCCAGCTTTGTGTTGTGGGCTGCAGATATTTTTGTTACCAGCTTCCTGCATCATGTACTTCCTAATTGTTTAATGTTCATGTTTAGTAAGCCTGTATTAAGCCTTTTTCTGCACACAATACCCAGATTGGTTTCATCTTACCAAGCAAATTCTAGCTGATGTTTTATAAAATTAAACAGACTACAGATTCCTTCCTATGCAGCAATCGATGGGAGTCTAAACATGCTACAAATGCCTTGGTTCACATTAATTCATAGAACTCTTCAGTTTTGGTGTAGACTATAGTTTGGTGCATTTTAGTTTCTCAGTAGCCACTTCCTCTATTTCCAACAGTTGGATTTCCCTGTGAGGAATACACTGTTTCCCTCCGGGTGTAGTTTTGTTAGGGTATTCTGTCAATCTGGGTCCTGCCCTTCTGGTCTGTAGCTTGAAGGGAACTTAGGACTTTCCTTCCCTCATATTCTTCCTCCATCTGCCCAGTGTGATTCTGGCATGGACATGTTATCTGTGCTTCATGTTCAGACATTCTCTTTGGAACTGTAAGCCTTGAAGAGAATAATTAAAGCCCCAGTATCTTGTTGGAATGTTTTTATTTTTCCAGAAGTATCCCTAGAGCCCCCCCTCCATTCCTTTTACCAAAACCCTTGTCCTAATTTGGTTTCTTGCTACTGTGGTAAAATACAGACCCAAAGCCATTTGGTGAAGATTTGACTCACATTTCCAAGTCCCAGTCTGTCACGGAGGGAAGCTACAGGAGGAACTCAAACAGGAACAGAGGCAGGAGCCTCGGAGGGATGCTGCTTCTTGGCTTGCTCCCTGCATCTTGCTCTGCTTCCTTTATTACGCTACCCGGAACCTCTGCTCCAGGGCAGCACTGCCTGCAGTGGGCTGGGCCCTAAACACCAAACATTAATTGAGAAAATGCCCCCCAGACACGCTCAGAGGCCAGTCTTATGGAAACAGTTCCTCAGTTGAGGGTCCCTCTTCCTAGGGGACTCTAGTTTGTGTCGTGTTGACAAAAACTAACCAGAATGACCTTTTAAAGAACTGTTGATTCCTGCATACTTTTTTTTTAACGATGTTACTCACCTTATTTAGGTGCCATGAGTTTTCCTGCATCATTAGAACAGCAGTTATCTTCTCTTGTTACCAGAGCTGGGCTCTTGTCCTTGTTATGAGGAAACTCTCATCTGTACATATTCTAGGAACAGCCCAAAAGGCATTTAATTTTTTTCTAGAACAATAAAAATTTTAGAAAAACACATCTCTTTAGTTATTTCTTTAATGAGATGAATAATACTTGTTTATGGATGATCACTTTGCGTCTATCTATGCCAATAATACTGACCAAAGATTAGCCAAGTTAGTGATTTCAATGTTGAAATGAACCATTCCAGAAGGAATGGGAGGGGGATAGGAGAGGAGAATGAGGTGATCAAAACACATCATATTCATGTGTGTAACTGTTGAAGAATAAATAAAAAATATTTTAAAAATAAATAAGATACAAACCCAGTAATCTTAATATTATAAAAATGGCTTGCCATTGCTATTAGAAATGACAAAGGAGTTTTCTGATGTACAAGAGAATTTATTTTATCTTCACTCTTAGTGGCCTCACTATTTGTAAGGCCTTGATCTTGATAATTAATGTCTGGTAATGCCACAGGTGAATTATGATGGCCCCATTTCATACACAGGAATAGATGAATATCCTACTATAAGCCTATTAAAACTGCTCAGAAAGCAAAAAGTATAGGTTAATGAAGTGTCCAATAAATAAATTAAGATACTGACCATAAATTACTGTGTTTTGTCGACATCAAACTTGTTAACTACAGGACAGCAGACAATTTGTAGATAAAAATGATAGCGTGGTTTAATTAATAGTAGAGTAGGGAGAAGGTGTAGGGCTGAAGGGCACCCATGAGTGAGGGAAGTCCCTTCAGGAAGACACAGCTTGTGTAGCTAGGAACAGTAGTGTACTAGTTATGTTGAGATAAGTATGACAAAACTGCAGACTTTTGTGGCCTAAACCCACAAAGGTTTAATTCTCGTGTATGTCATGGTGGCTTTCAATTCTAGACCCAGGGTAAGAGAGCTACCTTGTGGGGGCACTGTCAGTTACCATAGCTGTGGGGAAATAAAATCCCTAGAGTCTGACTCCATTAGCTAATTGTGCAAGTTGGAAGTGACATGCATCACTTCTACAGAGTATCGGTCAGAATTAGTCTCAGATGTAGCCAATACAAAGAGGAGAGGATACACAAACTTATGTGTCAGAAGGTAGGCTGAAATATTTGATAAATAGATGAATTACTAGGGCCCAATTTGAAAGGAAATGGTAGACAGCTTAACAGAAATGACTTAAAATTTGGTCTTGGAATCTAAGTGCTTCTGAATGGTAATGCTTTGAAACAAGGAACTTGCCTTAGAAGTGGTACTAACAAGGTAGCCATGAAGTTTGTTTAGAAATACTTTTTTTTCTTTTCTGTGTCATCCATGCCTCCCTCTTCTACCCTAGATATCTCAACCTCTTCCAATTCAGAACTCAAAAAATAAAGACTAGTCATATTAGGTGATGAGGCATGCTTGTGTTTTGGAGAGTGAAAGGCTTTAAAAGCTTCTTATAAATATACAACTGTAATCCAAACACAGGATTACAATTTGTTCTGTATCTTCTCTAGCTTTTCTGGTTGCACTGGTGTTATTTATTTTTCCTTCCTCCCTCCCTCCATCCTTCCTTCCCTCCTCTATCTCTTTCTCTCCAAACTCCCTCTTTCTCCCTCTCCTTCCCTCCCTTCACCTCCCTCCCTCCGTTTCTTCTTTCCTTCCTCCCTCCTTCCTTTCTCCCTCTCTTCTTTTTTTTTCCTGGAATGCTCCACATTATTTGAACAGCAGGGTACCATTTCAGACCTCTGGTTGGAATCTTACTCATGCATCCTGTCACTCCTCTTTATTTTTACCTGTAGGATGGGGAATGTTGACAGTTCTGGATCACTCTTCTGATTAGTGGTCTGCAGAAGGTCTTTAACAAACAGCTACATGGAGACATCTCTTGAGCTTTTAAATGGCAGCATCAGAAAGGTGCCTGGTATTCTATTTAACTCTTGGTTCTTTTCACTCGGAGCAAACCAGCTTGCCAAAGCTGTTGTTAAAGTTCATGAAAGGTGTGGTGCTGCTTGGTAGAGGCAGGGTAAGCCTGAAAATGTGCTGGATTTTAACCTCACAGTCTATAGGCTTAAGAGAAGACATAGAGTACATTACAGACTAGGGTAATAAGCAGAATAATTCATGGCTCCCCAGGGGGGTGCTTTTTTCCAGGGGGCAAATGAACACGAACAGAATGCCTCTCTAGTCCTTGAGGGAAGAATGCATTGTGGAGTTCATTCTCCTGGGCAAACCACTACTTTATTCAGTGAGAAATTGCATTTTTTTAAAACTCAACATCTGTTTTATCACTTCTTCCCTTTTAACCATACCTTTTTCAACATTACATACCACTGAGTCATATTCTAAGCATGGAAAAACAATTGCTGGTGATCAATGACTTGTATTCATTCCGTCATAATCAGCAGAGGGAAATTAATAATGGAATAGCTCATGGACACATTGGAACATTATTCTGACCAGTTACTGGGTGAATACAGATATATCACTGTGTCACCAAAAGTGAGCTTTTGATAGTTTGAAAGCTTTTTAAGTGTATATAGGGCAAAGCTTTCTGTAGATTTGCTCAAAGAGTTCCAGTCTCCCTTTGGAACAAAGGGTGTAAATTGGTTCAGAACACTCGTCATATTACTGATGGCTACCACACATACCGAATGAACTATATAACCCTTTCAAATACTTTTCTTATATGACTTTGAATTCTTTGTGAGGGATCTGTTGTGACTCCCAATTTATACATAAGAAAACAGAGACACCCAGGTGTTGAGAAACTTCCAGAAGTTCTGTAGCAATAAGCAACTGATTTGAAATCTAGTCTTTGTGACTCTAAAGCTGCTTCCATCCCCCTCGTCCCTCTCATGTGGCTCTGGAACCTCCAAAACAGTCCTGAGTATGACTCCAGGTTCCGGATCCAGGCAGGAAATGAAGCCAGTACCATTCTGGTTTCCTCTTTAAAAAAGTCACTTTTATTTAGTGATGACCGTCTGGATTCAGAAGGGAAGATTCTCTCTCTTTATTTCTCTCTGTCTCTCCTCATAATACCTTTTATTTATTTTATATATACATTTATTATTCCACATATATATTCTACATATACCTCCCCTCTTCTCCCCAACACTCTTCAACATGTTCCTCCCCCCCCCACCGCCACCCGCCACCTTCATGTTCTCCTTTTTATAACCCAGAGTCCAATTAGTGCTGCCTACTGGAATGTTTACTGATCCTTTTGGCTTGACCTATTGCAGGTAGCCACAGCTGTAGGGAGTCCATGAGTGCAATGGTCATGCCACATCCGGAAGACAGCATGCCACAGCACTCCATCCCCATCCTCTGGCTTTGACGTTCTTTCTGCCCCTTCTTTGAAGCTGTTCCCAAAGCCTTAGTGGTGGTGGCGGCGGTGGTGATACGGATGTCTCATTTATGGATGACGATTCATCAGATACTTATTCTCAGTCCTTTAACCAGTTAGGAGTCTGAATTGCTGCTCACTACAGAAAGAGGCTTCCCTTGCTGAGGCTGAGAGCAGCACTATTATGGGCATAAACATAAATTATTTTGTAGGCAATTCAACATCATGTACATGTTTAGCAAAACGATGGTAGTAGATCTCCTTGCCAAGGCCTATGACATCCTGAGCCATAGGCTTTTGACCAGGTTCACAGTACCAGGAACTAATATCCTCCTGTGGAGCAGACTTCAGAGCCAGTCAGAAAGCACGTGGTTACTCCCATAACCTTCATGTCACTATTTCAACACTGGGCCACATTTTTTTTTTCTGTCAGATTGGTATTATAGCATTTAGCACCCAGCTGGGCAAGGCTATGGATGTCTTTTCTTCCTCAGTACATGAAGATAGTGTCATCTTTATTAAATGAGTTAATTTCTTCACTTATTTTCTATATTGAAATTAGAAAATACTATTTTAAAGTAATTAGAGTTGTTCATTATCCGGCTAGAGACAAGATTTCGGTAAAGGTAATTCTTCTTAATGATTTTCCCCCAACTGGGGAGACTCTTCACCCCCCTCTTGTCTTGTTAAAGAAAAGGTAGTTGTAAAGCTCTTTATGAGTTAAGGAGAGATGGAAATGTTGACTTCTGAAATTGTCTAAAAAATTTTTTTGTCCACGGAAATTTGTAAAGGTTGAGTCTAAAACTACCATTCTTTATGACTGAGAAATTGGGATCCTGTTATGGCTTAAATTTGTGCATTATGGAGACAGAGCATGTGAGGCTGGAAGAGCTCACATGGTCTTCTTGATGTGGGTCCCAGGCTAGGTCCAGCAGTTGAATTTTGGTTGCACATTATGACTGTGTTTAATTAAACCCTGGTGTCTATTTGTGTTAGTGTTAAAGTACCAACCCTTCCCCACTCTTGTTCTAGGGTTCTTTCAGTTTAAGGCTGTGTCTAGGGAGAATGCATAGATGAGAATAACTGTACGGATTAGGAAGCCACCAAGGCCCACCATGGCTCACCGTAATCATCAGTTGACATAGAAATATTGAGCTGCACGAAGAGCTGGAATGAGATAGCTGATTTCTTTAGCCTGGTAGTTTAGAAAGTATAGATGAAGTTTTCCGTCCGAGGTATCCCTCCCTCTATTTTCTGTTTGATTTTTGCTTATGGTTCTATAGTCAAGCTGCCCGTCTTCTCCCTTCTTTAAACCCATATTTCACACTTGAATACACTTTCTTCTTTTTCTAACTTTTTTTAAAAAGTAATCACATGATGAGTTTATAGTCCTGATTTATGTTTTAGAAGTTACTTTTCATAAATATCCCGAATGGGATCTGTTTGGCCCCTGCTGCAGACCAGATGCTGGTCAGGTCTGGCAGAGCAATTGGTTTAATCCTGTACATTTTCATAATTGGTAGGAATCAGTTTTCCCTTTATTCTAACATTACAGATTTGTAACAATATGTGAAACAGGCTTCATGCTTTCCCTTGCCGCTTTCATGTATGGTATGGCCTTAATAAACATGTGGTAGTTTCCTGAGAGAGCATCACATATATTAGGATGCTAGGCTTTCATTTCATTTCCCGTTTTTAGAAGTGAACTGGGTTAATAGGGAAGATTATTAAAAAAGAAGAGGGCCCAGGGAAACAAGAAAGTATGCTTTCCTCATTGCTTCTTTTTCATTCTTGGTATGCATCTGACTGTCTTTTTTTCCCCATCTTTGAAATCCTCTTTAAGATTCCACTCTCTTGGGAAACTCATCATGAACCTTATTTGGAATTTTCTGTGTTATTCAGGCAAAGCCAACTTGTGCCTAATTTTAAATCAGACAATTATTCCAATGCTCAAGTTCACTTAGATCCAGCAAGCTTGATAATGAAGGGGAGACAGGTCTTAGGGCAGGCAGTGTTTGGGGGTGTCAGGCAGGCCCAGGAGTTGTAGAGAAAAGACAGAATTTTTGCTTTGGCATCCATTGGAAGCATCAACCTGGGAAGACATAGGAGTGGTCTGGAGTCTCAGTTTTCTCACCTGTTAGACTGAAATAATAATTGTGAAGATGGGACAATCTTGTACATGACACTGACTAATAGTGCTTATTTAATGAGCATTCAAAAATACTAATTTCCCCCATCTTATTTCTCTTCCATAGTGATACAATTTCCTTTCCTGAAGCAGAAAAGTTGACATAAAGCATTGGTCACAGCACCTGCTGAGGACAGGTATGACAGTGATATCACATGCTTCTAGGAGGTAAAGTTGTATCTTGAAATGAAGTGTACACTGGCTTCTCTGAATTACAGAAATTTTGAAGGCTGATTTAAGAATTTCAACTGAACATCTAAATGTGGGGCCATAGACCTGAACCACGTACTAAAGGCCACATAGCTGGCTGGTTTTATCTGTTAACCCATTTGGGTACCTAGATGCACAAACCACAGGATCACAGTCATGCAGTTTAAGTAAAAAAGAGATTTCCTAAAGACTCTTAGGTGGCAGGACCATTGACTCAGGGCTAGGGCTACACAAGCCATGTTTGGAAACTTGACCTGTAGGGTGCTACCTGAGAGCCAGCTGCTCCTGTCGCCAGGCTCAGGCACCACAAGTCCTGGACTTGCCACACTGCTGTTCCCTGGATCTTTGGACTAAGATGGTTTTCTGACATGCTCTAGCTCCTGACAATATGGACTCATATAGAGACTTCTGTCTTTGTAATCTCCCCCACTTAGGAAAAGGATATAGAATTGGCCTAAGTCTGGGCCATGGGCCTGTCTTGTGCTAAGGGATGGCAAGAAAATACATTATAGTTTCCACTTTGGTGCAGTGGACCTCCTAAGGTAGAAAACCCCTTAAGTGGAGAGTGTGTTGAGCAGTTAAATGCCTACTACATTAGAAATTCCATATGGAGCCATATTTACTATTCTGTAGTTCTTCACTAGTGTAGAGTCAATTCTTGTTTCCAGGGTGGAGGTTACCTTTCAGTGCAAAGACTGCATGTCAGAATTCCATGGACTTTCTCTGGGCTTCAGTGGGCATCTGTGGAGTCCCATGCAAAGTAGTATACTGGTATGCTTGGATATAATGGGCCTTTCAAGGATATTAAATTGTACACAGATTTGAACAAATAATGAGTGCTTATTAAAAATGTGCTTGGTCTTTTACCTAACCCTTTATATAATGTAATGGTTTGACTTATGCCCTAAGTCTTAAGATAAGTCAAGGAAAAGCACAGAGTCTAGACTGCTCAACCAGACGCTAATCCACAGTATAGGTCAGTGGCATGGGAGGGAAGAAAGCTATCCTTAGGAGTTGCACCAGTATCTAGAATGTTGTCTGTTCTGACCTAGTCCAGATGAGGAATGGTGTTATTCAGGTTCCTCAGACTATGACGAATTAAACTTGACAGAGAATAAGAAGAAAGCAGTGTTGGGGAAGAAGAACTCAGCTAATAGACACTCAGGGGTCATACTGCTATCTCACATCCTTTACTATTAAAAACTTTAGAGATGCATTCCAGACGCAGATGGAAATTTCTTCATTATGTAATATAAGCTCAGTGCATAGTTATTTTGTGCGGGTTATAAGAATCTAAACATTTATTGATACCCTCATATTACTAGACACTATTCTAGGTTCTTCAAACCATTATCTTCTTTAGCCATTGTAATAAACTTTCAAGTGAAAAACACATTCTTCATCGACTACATATTAAATCATTTTATAGATTACTATACAAGAGAACACTGATTTCCAGAATGCTGATAACTTGTTGAAGATGAATTGTAGAGCTGTTTGTTTCTCTGAAAGTTGGAATTCCTTCCCTTAAATAACATTACCTCTCACATATCCCTAAAGATGAGGACCACATGGAAATGTCCCTTAACTTGGATCTTGAGAAGGAGGAGGAAGTTACTTGGTGGGAAGAAAAAGGTGATATGGAGCACTTGACAGTCAGAAGACGGCATGGAGCACTTGGTATGCAGAGAAAGGTAGCACAGAATACATGGCATGCAGTTGGCATGGAGTACTTGGTGTGCAGAGAAAGGTAGCACGGAATACACGGCATGCAGTTGGCATGGAGCCCTTGGTGTACAGGGAAAGGCAGCATGGGATAGAAGAGTTCTCCTCTGAGCACCAGGAATCAGTGACCAGGAAATTATAAGGTCTTGTGTTCACGCAGCTATTTTACCTAGTAGCCAAAGGCAATAAAACCAAGAATTCTCAGGATCATGAACTAGAGATCTCTGACCAAACCAATAGCCTGACTTGCCACTGGCTGGCCTCAATGGTCTCTGCTTCCCTTCCCACAGTTGGAGGCTGTTTTGCCTTTCTGTTGCCCCTGTGCCCACTACCTACCCTGAGCATCACTACCTGTGGACATGAAATCAGAGAGAGAGAGAGAGAGAGAGAGAGAGAGAGAGAGAGAGAGAGAGAGAACAGAAATTAAAAAAACAGGGAGGTGAGGCCTTTCCTAATGTCTTGTCTTAGCACAATTACATATTGAAAACTAAAACTCCAAGTATCACATTCTTGCGTTTGACGTATTGGTATTGCTAAAACATCACTAGATTATTAAAAGGAAAAAGAAGAACCCAAACAAACAGCCTGTTGCTAGCTGTCAGTCAGACTAGCAGCCCCATGAGATCTAGCAGAATGACTTGTACTATCTGGTCCCTTTCATCTTATCATAGTGTGTTCTTCACTGACATTCTGCAACTCTTGCCACGCAGGAGGCAGATGGACCTCTGTGCTTTGAATTGGGAGTATTTGGACTTATGTTTTAAAGATGTCAGTCTTCATAGACTCCTTTGGGGTTTTGTGTCAATGTTTTGAGTTTCATGGGCAATTCATAGACATGGAATGCCCTAGTTCTTACTCTGTGATTCTTCACACTTTCCCTGTTTAAAAACCAGAAGGGATGGATCTGAAAAACTGACATTTTGTAGCTGCCTAACAGAGGATGGTAAATCTACAATAGTGGGTCTTCAGGGCAGTGTCTTAGTCTCAATTTCTTCCCCAAGAAACTCATTAATATGATCATCTCCCCATAAGTCAGTTTGTCTTAATATATGCATGTACATTTGGTTCATGTGAGTTTAAGGATTATTCTGAGTGCTTAAAATGCCCTTGATCCTTTTGATTTCTCCCATCCTACATCACTTTCATGGAGTCTTGGATTCATAGATCACTCTGCCTGGGGGTGTTTCCTCCTCTTCTAGCTGAGTGTGTGTGCATGCACACAGCAGCAGGTGCACGGCTCCTCCTGGGTCTTTCTCTGGTAAGAAACACAGGGATTTGGATCCACCATTGGAGCAGCTCTGAGTTTCTCTCCAAGGGGCTCAAAATTCTGAGGAATGGCGGTTTCTGTGTCAAGCTTCTGGCACACTAGCATCAGCCTAGTTCTTTTGAGTGTCCTACTTTGTAGTAATCACTCCTTTTGATGGTATTTGTTCAAGATCTAGCACCATGGGACTTTAAACCCATGCCGCTCCAACAAATCTTGACAAGAGTCAGTCCTGAGAACATTTAGTCTTCTGAATAGGCACGACTGGTGTGGGGCTATAGCTTCTGAGATAGCTCTTAGCTTTTCCTCTTTTACATCCAGATGGTAGGAAATGGAGAACTCAATATTTCACTCTTGAATGTAATTCGTAAACCCAATCCAATCAATAAACTTTCCTGCCCCGCTGACTGCTGTTCTCACCTGTTGACATCTGATCTGCACATGACTCCCCAAGGTCACAAAGACCAACCTGCACCTGGCTCAATGGCCAGGTGCTCCTGAAAGTGGCCAGTTTTGTGGGTAACACATTTACTGTGGAATGTTAATTGTTTTTCACAAGGCTCAGCATTCGAATTGCTTGGCCTGAGACAGGAACATGGAAATCCCACTTCAGCTTCCTCTGGCTGGAATAGGAAGCAAGTTGGGAGCTCAAAGAAGCTCTTGGGCTGCTGTTGACACATGGAAATGATTAGGTGGCATCTCCCCAAGGTTCTGTGGTCCTTCCTTGCCACTCCTCTGGGAAGTGAAGAGGATTGTCTTCTTTTCTTCTCATCCCTTTGTTCATGTCTTCATAGGTAGGCCCAACCTGACTTATTTCCTTTTTCTGGCCATCAACATCGAGCATCCTTGGGCTGTAAAACAGAATGGTAGCCATTCACATTAATAGACTTTTAAGCCTTTCCTCCTTTAGCCTGTCAAGAACTCAGGCAGTGACACAGAAATGGCCCCAGGTAAATTTACATAACACACATTTTGCTTGTACATTGCTAAGAAAGTACCAAGCATATGCCTTTTGTGTTTAAGTGAAAGGTTGAGGTACCATAAACCTTACCTTAGTCAAGTGGCAACAGCACTGGGCAGCAGGATGTGCTGTGAGTGCCAGCATCCAGTCTTCAGGTTCAACCACATTATAGGGAAATGAGATTGCCTAGCTGGAGTTCCCTTTGTGGGCTTGTAAGTCGGGGGTGCATGGCAGATGCTATGATTAGGATTTCGTTTCCTGGCTGATGCTACCACAGTGATCAGAGCACCAGCATGGAAAAAAATCACAATCACCCGCATGGTTAAATAGTCAGTGATTATGAGTTTAATACAGAAATTAAAAACAAGAAGAAGCCACAGCTTCTGCTGCCATCACTAAAGTTACTGGGGTTAAGTGAGGCAACTCTCTTTACATTTTTGTGAGATGAAATCCTCATGTTAATGTCTAAAGGATGCCATCTTTCTCCCTTTCCATTCATTCTTTAATTCATTCAGAGACACCTACTGACTTCAAGGCTAGGAATTTTCTACTGAACAAAACAAGAACCGTGTTCTCATAGAGAGACACTTTTAGAAAAAAAAAAAAAAACCCAAATATGTCAGGTTGTGGTGAGCATTGCAAAGAAGAGCAAAGTATGGGAGACAGAAAGTGATGGGGAAGCTATTTTATAAAGGTCAGAGAAGTCTCCTCTGAAGAGATGACATTTAAATAGAGATGTGAAAGAAATGAGGGGATTCGTGTGTGAATGTTTGGGGGGAAGGAGCTTTCCCAGTAGGGGAAATAGTAAGGTAAGGGATCTGGGTGGGAGAGTCTTGAACCAAAAAGTCAGGAGGCTAGAGGGGGTGGTAGGAGTGTGGTTTATAAGGCATCCATGTGGGTAGTTTTGGCCAGATGGATGACATGATCTTTCTGACATTTTAAAATTTCCTTCTGGATATTGCATAGAGTGAAGAGTAGAGTCAAATAGGGGATATTCCATAGGGTAGATGAGAGGATGGTAGCTGGGAACTAGTTTTCTTTGTTGCTGAAAATGGTGAAGAGTGGTTGGATTCTGGCTGAATTGCCATGGTGGAGCTCACAGGGTTAGCTGATGGTTAGAGCAGAATGTGTAGCAAGAAAGGAACCAAGGATGTTGACAAGGATCTAACCCAAGCACCTGCTCAAATGTAAGTGCCACTGTTTTGAGATGGTGAGGATGAAAAACAGCAAACAAGTTTTTTGTATGTGTTTTCTGATTTTCAGCTGTGAAATTCGAGGTGCCTAGCAGACTTCCCAATAAAGACATTAAATACAAAGTAGAAAAGGGGGTCTGGGCTACAAAGGAGAGTTAGAGGGCTACAAGTGTACAATGAGTGTTTGGAGTCAGGGGATGAGGTAAAGCTAACCAAGAGATGACCCGGGACAGCAAAGTCTGACGCCTCCACTGTGTGATACTCTAACATTTATGGATTCACCAGATGAAGCAGACACAGTTGGGGAGCCCGAGGGTTACTATGGAATATAGTGGGAGAACCAAAAACAAAGGAATCCCAGAAGCTTGAAGACAAGTGCCGAAGGAAGAGGACATGTACCCCAGTGCTTCTGGGAGTAATAAAAACAGTTCATAAATCTCCATTGAACTTGGTGACATGCAGATCACCACTGATCCTGGCAACAGCAGTTTTAGTGGGGAGGAGAGGATGGTTCAAGAGAACATGGGAGGGAAATGAGTGAGCTATAGCGTAGTGAGCTCATGCAACTCTTTCAAGGAATCTTGCTGGGAAGCAATGGAGACATTCGGAGTAGAGAATGGAAGAGTCATGAGGCCAAGGAAGAGTTATCTTTAGTAACTACCCAGCAGCTTCTACCAAGTATGAACGGCATCCTCCCGACACCTGCGGTCAGGATGGGGGCAAGGGCCAGAGGAAGGAAAGTTCATCAGCCGTGAAAACCGAGTGAAAGTGCTAAGCAAAGGGGGAGACCCAATAGCTGGATGCAGCCACTCCTGAGACCACTCTCTGGCTTCCTCCTGATGGCCAAGGAAGGTTTTCTGGAGATGATGTGTAATTCAAACCAAAGGGGATGATTGGTTTTTCAGAATACAAGTATTGCTGATTGACCATATATATTTCCTTTGCCTTCTGGGGACATTTGGCTACTATTAAGTCATCATTAAAGAGTAATTTGTTGAGAGCATTTGCTCCATGCTGCTGAAGGCTAAAGTCCACACTGCAGCTTTTACCTTGGCCATTTCCAACTTACATTTTTATGTTTTACGCTTTTTGAAGTGACATAGGGACAAGATAGGAAAATAAAGTCTAAATTATAAGACTCGGGCTGTAAGTGGGAAGGGAAGCAGGTAGAGATGCAGAAACTACCGGGAGACACTTTGTAAATACTGGTGGACATGAGCAGCTCCTGACGATAGCAGCAAGGAGGCAGAGCTAAGCCTTAGTAATTCACAGCAGTTCAACCAGGGTTCTGCCAGAACAGTCCTTTCATAGACACTGGGCTTGACGGGGAAGAAAGAGGTCATCGTGAAGGAATTGTGGGCAGTGCAGTAGGCATATATGGGAGTTAGGGTGGCAGAGAGAGCTCCCCAAGATCTCTCAAGTCAGACCAGACAGACCTTTGCTCTGCAGGGCAGGAGGGTGAGAAGAGCTGTGAGGAGGAACATTCGATTATTGCTATCACATGAACAATTACAGCTTACTGCCTTCCTCCCCAGAAGCCTAGCCTAGAGTTTGAAGAAAGAAGACTTCCTGTCCTCTTGGAAGTCTGGTGACTGCCAATGGGATGAACTGGAAAATCAGTCCAGTGGGACTGTTTCTCCTTCACTAGGTGAACTTACAGTGGACCCCTTGACTTATAGGGCAGTAACCGTAACGTGAAACAGCAAACATTTTTGTGAACTGCAAAGAAAGCTTCCTGTAAATGTAAGCAAATACTTCTACTGGACCATGACACTCTGTGGCAGGAATCTTGTCTTGAGTCCCTCGTCTTGCAAGCCCACTGTATGCTGCATGAGTACAAAAGCTTCTTCTTGTGGAATTCAGGGCTGGATGAATCCAAGATTGTTGGCTGATGTTGTCCAGCCTTGCCTGATTGGACAAGTGCTTACTCTTTTCACCCCCACCCCCCACTGCTGATGGGTTCCATGTTTTTGCCATTTAAAATGCCATTTTGGAAATGAGTTCTCCCCTAGGGGATACATTAAGGTACCTCTGCTTGTGGGTAACCTTCTTTCCTCAAAGGCTCATTATTTAAATTCTTGCTCATCATTAGCAGCCCTA
>CABHPQ010161471.1:0-27542 GCA_902168405.1 Peromyscus aztecus | reverse complement strand
GGATACAGCTGATACCTGGCTGAGCCCAGGAAGTTCTACCTCAGCTCTGGATAACCAGACTGAAACTGACTACCTCCTTGGAAGCAGTGTATGTATGCCATGCCAGGCAGGCCAAGATGAAAAGAGTGTCCATGTCCCCGGCTATTAGACCATTTTGAAAGCACGCTTCTGCCAACAAGGTGGGGCTGGCCAAACCGGCTCTGCCACAGGACACACCCTTCTCTGCCTGGCAAGTCACACACCCAGTGGAGTGTCCGACAGGGCCATGTTCAGCAAGACAGTCTCCCCACGCCCTTCTCATGAAAGCCAGCACACATACAACTTCACAGAGTCCTCATCCCTCTTGGGCTTGGAGAGAGCTTTCTAGAGAAGGGACCTTGACAGAAGCCCCTCCAGGACAGGCTCCATGGTTGTTTATCTTGCAGCTACCACTGCCTGCCTGTGCTCACTGAGGACCCTCACACGGTAATGGCAACAGTCCTCTTGCAACTTTCTAAGGTTGCGTTCACTCCTGAGTAACAAGGGACATCCGATTGGCCGATTACTCTGCTGAACTTTCCTAGGTGCTGGCCAACTCGGGTCCTCTACCAACAAGGCACCCAAGAGGGGCACGTAGGACCCAAGGCATGGAGAGTTCTCCTAAAGGCACCGGATGCTGCTTTCTTAGCAGTCTGCATCAGTGAGGAAGCCACTGAGGCCTGAGTCACCAAAGACCGGACTTTGTCAGGAAGAGTGCCAGTCCCTGATTTTTCTGGGCATACCTTCCTCTTGAGAAGCAGAGGTCCCACCCTGGGCTGGGTTTCTGATTTCCTGGCACATGGTTGTGAGAACAACCCCACTGGTCAGAATCCCTGATGTCCGTCCAAGCAGAGAGTGGTGCCACTTGGCCTTGAAGGAGGCTGGGGTGGGAGTGCCTCTTTGTGAAGTCCTCAAAGGCAGGGAGGAGACACACCCACAATTCCATCACCAACACCCTGAAACCCACAGTGCCTTCCCAGGGACACCCCAGAAGCATGAGAGATGCCTGTGAACTAAAGGGTAGTGTCTGGTTGACAACTAGTGCTTCTTTATTGAGAAGGGGAACACCAGACAAGTCCAACACAGTCCAGTCCCAGGGCTCAGATAGGTTTTGTTAACTGATTTTGTTTGTTCATTTGAAATAGAGTCTTAACACATAACCAAGTCATAATTATCCTGCCTCAGCCTCCTGAGTGTTAGGATTACAGGGATGAGCCACTGCACATGGGCTGTCACCTAAAAAACTTGAAAAAGTCACATTTTAGTGCGCACTTTGGAAGCATATGTAGATGTTACGAGAAAGGCGGTCAAGAATTGTCAGCGTCTCCCATGACCGTTGAAGAGTAGAAGCTGCGGGCACTTACCCATCAGTCAGTATTAAGAAACATTTGCAATAACTGAAGACAGATCTCCCAGGGCATCAAGATGACTGAAGCCCAGGTGTGAGGATGCTACAGAACTCCAGCCAGTAGCCCGGGAGGCTTTCGGGAGGTGACTTTCTCTCCGGGGACACCCGATGTCCCTGTTAGTTGGCCTCTTTGGCTGTAACAGGCTCCAAGTCTTCCATACGAAGCCCCCAGGGGCTCCTCATATACAGTGGGAGGCATCCAAGTGAGCTGCACTTGATAACAACATGACCACCATGCCACGCCAGCACCAGCTGTCTCTGCACCCTGCTCCCTGCTTTATCGCTCACCCAGCACCTCTCCGGCCCCCTCCAGCACACTACTCCAGAAGCAGAGTTGTTCGAGCTCCTACTGCTGCCAGAACAAACTTGGCCACAAGGACACGAGGTTTCATATGCATGCTTCTTTTTAAAGATGAAAAGAAAATGATTGTTCACAGTGTATACGAGTGAGTGTCTGCCTGTGGATAGGTGCCTGTCAGTATAGGTGCCCACTGAGGACAGAGGTGATCGATCCCCTGGAACTAGAGTTACAGAGGGTTAGGAGCCGTGTGACATGAGGGCTGGAAATCGAGCATCAGTCCTCTGGAAGAGCAGCAAATGCTCTTACTGCCAAGTCCCCCATGTTTCCTTCTGGAAGGGAAGTCTGAGCTGGTGTTTGACACACGGCCCTCTCATATGCAAGTGGCACTAGAGCCTGGGCCCTTGGCTGTCTCTCTCCCATGAACTCAGATAAGTTGAAGTCTAAGTTATTCTACATTGCAGTGTTGTGGATTCTAGATTTTGAACTCGGAGGCCGACTCAGCTGTCCCAGGGATGGGTCAATCCAGGGGGGGGGAGGAGTAAGGGGGCACTGAAGTGTGGACTGCTTCCAGCAGGATAGTTTAAGTCAAGATCTCTCACAGCCAATGTCCCCACCCTGTCCTGGAATGTCAGCTGGGAGGCTGAATAGCCCCAGAACCCCTGTGAGCCCTGAGCCTGTGTGTACTTCTCAGTGTTAGAAGAAAGCCAAAGACTTTTGGAAGATGCATACCACAGGGCACCTCCTTCCTAGCCCTAAAGAGCTCCTGGAAGACCCCAATCCATTCCTGCGGATTAGAGGATCAAGAACCTCATATGAATGCATGTGGCCACCCCTTATCCCCTCCCTGATGTTTGGGTAGAAGATCACCTCTTTGGAAGACAAACATATGTATGTATATGCACATATGTACACGCAAGCATCTACATGTGTGCGCGCACATATTTATTTGTATCCACATGTGCCCAAGCAAACACCCATCCTGTACACGTCCCGCCTGCTCACTTGAGGAACACACATTTTTCCAGAGGTAGTCTTATGTAAGGGAAATCTTTGAGAAATTCCTTGATCTTGTCTGAGGCCATTTGGCTAAGATGTGGTAGACAGTGAATCACATCTTTGGTCTCCTCTCAAAGTTTGTCCTCCAGCCACCAGCCACCAACTAATAGAGTCTGGTAACGACGGAACAAGGTGTAAACGGCTAAGAGTACTGGATACGGTGGCGCATGCCTATAACCCTAGCACTCCAGATGCTGAACCAAGAGAACCATGGATTCCAGGCCATTCTAGCTTCCTGGTGGGAACCTATCTCAACAAAACAAAATGGAACAACAACAGCTAAAGGCAAAGAGCTTCTATCCTAGGTGGCCCCCTGCCGAAACGTCAAAGGTGTCTCTAGCCATGGGCGAGCCTGGTTCTGAGAGAGTCCAGGCTTAGGAGGTACCCGCCTCTTCTTTTTTTATGGGTCCCGAGAGATCTTGAATATGTTTAAGAAGAGAATAGAGCTTGTGGAGGGGCAAACTCAGGGGTAGAATGCTTGCCTAGCATGTGCATGGCCTTGGGTTCTATCTTCAGTGCTGTGGGGTGGGGGAAAAAAGGGAAAGAAACGAGGGACTTAGCTGATCATTGGTGTCACACAAGTCTACTGCCCAAAGCCAGGACTGAAAAGACCCTCTGGGCCAAAGGACACCAGGACAACGGAGACCTTGTGGTTGCTAGAGCTGGTGTGTTCTGTGTGGGGACATGAGTGGAATGATGGAGAGGAGGAGCTGGTTCCCTCAAGCCATATCTTGCTCCCAATGCACTTCTGGGTCACATAAGTTGGGTGGGGAACACAGGAGCTTGTGCTAAGGTTGGCAGTGGGAGTCCTTGGGAGTTAGCCAACTATTGCTGGACTTCTTTGGATTTGGGTGGCTTGGGCCACCCTGCTCCAAGACTCTAGGATGGGTCACTGGCTTCTCCCTGAGTGGGCTTCTCCCACTCTATCTCCAGCACTGTGGGACCTCCAGAAAGGTGATTAGAATTTGAGGTGAAGGTGGAAGAAGTTGGGGGTTGTCCCTGAATCCCAAAGGGGGGGTTCCATTCCACAGAGCCTGGCCCTTGGCAGACACTAAAGTCAGGGACTTCTCTTTACATACTCCACTTGCCAAAAGTGTTCGGCCAGGCATGGGGCTGCTGGCCTTGTTGAGGGGCAGGAGCTCCACAAGGTGCTTTTCTCCTTGGCGCACAGAGCTCTCTGCATGACCTGGGTGGGAGTCAGCGTGGGACAACCATCCCACATGACTGTCTTATGACTCAGAATCCTCACATATTTTCGCCATGCACCATTGGTGGCTGTGAGAGGACTTTAGGTCACAGGCAGTGGCCATCATTGAAGCACATAGAAATGCTTGCATTTCCAGTCTGATGGCCCTGAGCCTAAGTACAGCTCCCTGTGCGTCTTCATTACTCACCGACACTTCTTTCAGTGCAAAACAGCTCAACCTTTCCAGGGGAACAAACGGACCTCACGAGCACTGAGCGCTGCTGTTCTGTTTCACATTGTTGGTTTGGGTTATCAAGGTCATGGCGGGCCTTCCTTTAGTAGCAAAGAATACTGTTTGTGCCATCTGACTTAGTGATAGGGGGTTCCTTTGCAAAAGAAATGCACTGGAATTGGAAAGTTGTTCCTTGAACAGTAAGTAATAGTTGGTATGATGGTTTTGTAAAACTGTGATACTCGAGTGCTCATGACCTAGGTTTTGGGAATATGCTACGGTGGAAAAAAAAAGAAGCTTAAGGCACCCAGGGGCCGAGAACTCTGAGCACGAGATCGGGAGACCCGGATTCAGTCCTCTTTCCCCCTGCCTAGGTGTGCAGGCTTGGGCAATCAGCTTCCTTTCCTCAGCCTCAGTTTCTCCAATCACGGACCGCTCCAGCGGGCTTTTGGTTTTCGGCAGAAGATTCAGCCCTTGCTGAAGTCATAGCCTTCTGGCCAACCTGGCTCAGCCCGGTCTTCCTCCCCTTCAAGGCCGCTCCCCGGGACATAGGGTGGGGGTTTAGGGGCGGGCCCCCAAGCTGCTTCTTTCTCCACCTGTGTCTCTTCTCCTCCCCTCCCCACCCTGCCCCTCCACAACCAGATCTGATTTTGTTTTTCAGCTGAGTGTGCGCTCTTGGGGCAGGTAGGCAGGCAGACCTCGCAGAGACTTGCCAGGGCCCCGGGGGAGAAAGCTGAGCCTCACCCTAGCGAAGGGTGGGGATAGCTCTTCCACCCACCTGGGAAAGGCTACTGCGTTTGTCTCTCTGGGCTCGGTGACAAAAGGAAAATTCTCACCAATAGAGGCACCAGAAAAATGCCTCTACGTCTATGGCCCTTCTTCTGGTCCCCACTTCCTGGCTTAGGGCTGGCTGGCAGGGGAGAGATACCACCCATCTTTTCCTGCCCCTCCTGGCTCCTATCTCTCCTCACTCTTCACACCCCTTCGTGGCCACTGGGCTCCAGACTCAGTTCTGCCTACTCCACCTGTGAGGTCATGAGCAAGCCCCTGCACCTTTCTGCAACTTAATTCCCCTGCAAATCAAATCAGAATAAAAGTGCTTGGGTATCCGCCCATCTCACGGACACCCAAGGAATGGAGTCAGGGAATGAAAGCATGAACGAATGTTCTGTGTGAATTAAAAAAAAAAACAAAAAAAAAAAAACAGCCCTAATCCCAGGGATTATCACATGATCTGAGTTGTCGGAGAATGTGGAGGGGTGAGCTAGCCCTACATGTTCCTGCTTGTTTTAATCCAGAACCTGAGGACCACATCCCCAAACCCTATGACTCCAGCTGGGGAGGCTTGGCAATCACCTGCCCTGCCCAGTCCCCCCCACCCCTCCCAGCTTTCCTTTACAGACCAGGAAACTGAGGCCTAGGGAGGTTGAAGTCAGCATGTGCTGTAGAATTTAGCTTTTAATTATGTCCCTTCTCAGGCTGTTGTTTCATCTGTTTTTTGTCTTTAACCACAGTGTAAGGACTTTAAGACTCGCTGGTTAAGTAGATGGCTTTTTGTCAGCTCCCCTCCCCCTCCCCAAAGGGCCCCAAACACAGCTAGCTCCTTTAGTCACTGCTGGAGAAAACTAGAGATATTTCCAATTCCTCTGGAGTCTTTATGTCTTCCCTCTGAAGTTTCGGAGACTGTACTTAGAAGATGTGAGGGTGGGAAAGAGGGCAAAGGCTACCTCTTCTGGAAGCTTCCTCCTTATCCCATCCTCAGGGACTAGAGCTTTCTTAAGCACCTCCTAATCCCTAGTCAGGAAGGAAGGACTCGAGCCTGGTGAATCAGTCTAAGCCTTGGGTCTTCCCGTTTGGCCACTAGCTTTGGAGCTCTGCATGAACTGTGTGGCAGCCACAGCTGATCCTTCAAGCTGAAACTGGCTTTGCTGTCGTCCCAGGAGACAGTAACATTCTCTTCTGGGGACTTTCTAAGAAGGGCCTGTTGCTGGCCATGCCCTGGGCTAGCTCTACACCCGGCCTCCCCTCTCCATCCCTAACAAAGCACCGCTCACCTCTCCTGCAGCCCCTCACGGGGACCAGAGGATCCAGGAGGAGGTAGGTTGACATGCTCAATTCACTTTGAGGGGCAGTGTGAGTTCTGGTCCTCGGGGATTGGCTGCAGAAAGCCGGAATGGGGCGAGGGGGCGGGTTGTAAGACCTCTGGGGCTGGCCACACACAAGCTGCTACCTGGTGTGGTGATGTCCATTCTTTTGGGATAGCCAGGGCAGTAATCTCATTCCCCAGTCCTACCTAGCCCCAGGGCCTTGCTGTGTTCTCCACCCTCTCTCCTCTCTTTTCACACAATTCAACATTTTGCATCTCCTAGAGGCCTCTCGGGTCCCCCATCTGAAGCTCATACTCGGGGATGCCATTCACATTTCTATTCCATAACCATGTCCTCCGACCTCTGTAGGACCACGGGGCCTGCATAGCGAGCATCCTCCACTTCTCCTCCCCAAAGAAGGATTCAGGCTATGGATGTTAGACTTGAGAGGGCCTCAGCTGGGAAGTATAGCCTCAAGCTACTCAGGAAAGCTAAGTCAGCTATGACGGGAGAAGCATAAAAAGGAAGTTGCCCAACCTAGAAATGTCTCAGGTGTAAGCAGAGCCACTCTGATGGACTATGGCTTGTCAAGGAGTGCCCGTGCAGGGACTCTTTCGATGTGGACATTTGTCACAGGTGAAGTCCCACAGTTGAAGTGCCAGAAGCATCCTTGTAAGCAGCAATTAGTTGGCAGAGACATGCCACATTTACAGGGAAGGGTCACCTCCCAAGTCGCCCGTCAACTCTCTCATTTACCTCCTCTTTCTCTCTGAGGCACATTCTGTCCTTTGGCAAGCAGGATCATTGCCTCTTCTTGTTGGGTGATAGCCTGGGGCCTTTGTGGGACCCTCCTATCTCGCAAGGCTGGGTGGGAGTGAGTCACGAGCTGGCAGCAAGGACACTGAGTTGGCAGATACATCAATCGCTCCCTCATAGAGCAGGACCCATGCCTCCTTGGGAGCAAGAGCCAGAGTCTACTCTATCTTCCCTCACCTGGACTTTGCAGGAAAAGGCAGAGGCCAGCCAGGAGGCATTGCCAAAGATCCCAGCTTGCACACCTGGAAAGTGGCACTCAGGGCTGGGGAGAGGGGGTGGGGGGGTGGAGAGTCTGAACTTTAAGATAG
The DNA here is from genome assembly GCA_902168405.1 of Peromyscus aztecus. Taxonomy (NCBI): domain Eukaryota; kingdom Metazoa; phylum Chordata; class Mammalia; order Rodentia; family Cricetidae; genus Peromyscus; species Peromyscus aztecus. Next base: position 20,130 of record CABHPQ010161471.1, on the reverse strand, counting down.
AGTAGTTACTTGTGTAGCTGTTGCAAGAGCTCACTAACTTCCATTTTCCTGGTGGGAAGAGATGGTCACATGAGAACAGGAAGTACAGAGCCTTCAGTCAGCTAGAGGGCTGAAGCAGGGCCCCTGGGCTAGAGGAACTGCACCAACTCCAACCAGGGGCCACCCAGGTTTGGCTTCAGCCCCGCAGCTCAGAGTCACTAGTGAGCTCTCAAGCCCCATGGAGCCCCATGTTAGCCTTTGGCAAAGAGCTAATCAAAGATTCTTATTCCACGTTGAAAAACAAATGCCACTTCAGGTCCCTCACCTCATAGCAGCCTGAGACTAGAATCCAAGCATCACACTGCTATACAGGTATGCTGTATACACAGTCCTCCTACTACACTGAAGAAGAGATTTTCCCCATTTCAGAGACTGAGGCTCGGGTAGATTAAGGACATGCCTGGAGTCACACAAATAATGAAGGGGGAGAGCCAGAATGTGGGCTGAAGGTCCTGAGCCAAGCCTGGGGCTTGTTCCCCTACATCATGCTATCTCGGGTCACAGCCTCTGCTAACTATGGATTAGCAAGGGCAGTCTCTTTTTACTGCTCCCAGGACAAAGGACCTTGCCACGTGTCTCTGGCAACCTCTCTGCAGTGTGCGGTCCACAACCCAGCCCTTTGCATAATCCACAGTGTAACTCTGACAGAAGATGAACCCTCAACCCAGACAGCACGGTGCTGGGGTTTTCTATTTCCCACCGCAGGCGGACACAACTGCCATCCTCCCATCTGTCCCAGGGGCTCCCACAGGTTGCTTGGGGTTCAGAATGCACAGGCTTGGTTCTCTTCAGCGCAAAGGGTCTCTAGTGCATAATCCACAAGATTCTGTCATGAAGGGAACATCAAACACTGATGTATCAATTAGGTAAGCAGCCAGGAGAAAGATCCAGGACAAAGACAGGATTCTCTCTCCTTATGTTCCTAGAGATTCTCACCTCAGGACTGCCAGGCTGGATGTGTGTGGTTCAATATGGCAGACACCATGGTTCACCTTGCTTTCAGAACTCCTGGCTGGTATTATCCACATGACTTCTCTCCTCTATAGGTCAGATCCCGGGAAGGATGGTCAAGTTCAATCCACATCCAAAGAACACTCTCAAAATAACTCAATGCTCATGATGTGTTTCTTGCTTTAAAAATAGGAAAACCCTAGCTGCATCTGGGACAGACCCATATGATAGTGACTGTTCACAGCTTTGGAATACAATAGCCATGCTTTCCAAATGGCCTCGGTTCTCTGTTCCCTTCACCCTGGTCTACCTGACCCAGACAAGGGTATTCAAGTGACCCATTATATTAGTTGTCTAACAAATAGGGACCAAAAGGCCTCCATTTCACAACTAGAAACAGCTGCAGTCTGACGTCATTCTCCTTGGGTCCATAGCCCAGTAGAGGAGCTCTTATGGACACTTGTTTTAATGTCAGGAATGACTTAGCATACCAAACTAGGAACACAGGACACTCATAGCTGTGTTTGAATCGTTGATATAATTTTTTTCATTATAATTATGTACCAAACCATTTATTTGTTGTATTTTACCTTACAAGCTTACTATGACCACTCCCTATTAATAATTATTGCTAAATGAACAGAGTTTGAGTCTAGGAAGAGAAAATATGACCATTCCCTCCCTTCTCCTGTTAGCATTAGACTCTCTCAAGAAGAGACAGCTTTGGCTGGAGGACAGGGGAAGAGAGGAATGAAAAGATTTGGATTTGTGGATCTCTTGTGAGTCCCTCAAACGCAGCTGCCATGTCGACACACAGAGAGGTTTATGGAGACCGATACAATGATCACCACACAAAGTATAAGCACCCAGAATAAGGAAAGCAGAGCTCCCAGGTTAGCAGGTAGTAGGTCAGGGATCTAGGCTGCCATACTAGTAAACATCTGTGTGGCCTCCACTGAGTCATTGATTGTCTCTGGGCCTGAGTTTCCTCATCCGTAAAATGCAAAGCCCACTGCTCTGACTCTGAGAACTGGGACAGCATCAGCCCACCTGAGGTGTCAGGTGTGGGGACCCTCGGCCTCACTGCACAGATTCCTCCCTCTTCCGGAGGCCTGGGGGACTCTTGGGCAAATTCTTGTCTCTAAAGAAGGAGGCTACAGCAACTCACAGTCAGGAGGGGAACGCTGAGGCAAACGGTTTTCTTTGGACCAGTCTTTTCTTTAAGTCCCTTGTAGGATGCTTCTTGTAGGTCAGAATCACTTCATTTCAAGCTTCGTCATAGGACCCTTTCTATTCAGTTTTCTAAAATTTGTAATATGTTTGGTCATAGATGAAATACAAAAGATTTTTTTAAATTAGAAGGCTGTTGATGATTCAGAATATGAAGTAACACTACTGATTTAAAAATATCGTTAGACTTTTCTTTTAGAATTGCCTATAGAACCCTTCTACATTTAAAGAAAATGTTTACTCACTAGTGATAAAGCTTTGGAATTTGAGAATGGTGTGATATTTGGAACTGGAACCAAACCCGAGGAATGAAGTGCTCCAAGTGGGCTGTACTGCTTCTAATCTGACAGAGATCATCTTAATAAAGAAGTCACTGGTACCTACGTGGCTTCTAAAACACACTGGAAATAGCTCCTTCTAAAAACATTTACAGGTTCTAGAAACATTTGAGCAGGGCGTTGGTGTAATTCTCCAGGACAGAAATGATTATCTATTCTTTTTCTGTTGGTCATTGCTTCTCCCAACTGGACTAGAAGTTCACTGAGGACAAAGTGAATCTTTGCAGTTTCATCCACAGTGTGCATCACGTGATGCCGAGCCCAGCATTTGTTCAATGCCAGCCGGCTGACTGGTTGAATGAACAGAATGTGTCTGTAGGAAATGGTCCTTCACCAGCTCGCAGAAACTCCTGACGGTGCCTGTGCCGATGAACCACACCCTCCTCCCTGTATTCCCTGCCTTGGGCTGCCATATTGGTTTCACCAGAGGGTGGGAAGTACAACATTCCATGCTAGTTGTACCAACCCTGGGAAAATCCCACAGGCATGGGGTTTATCTCACACCACAGATCATTGTTACGGTTTCTCCCACTCTCTCCCTCTCCAAATCTGGACCCCACTTGGTCTTTTTCAGTGCTCAGCTGATTATATGTCTGGCTTCAATATCAATTATTCTACTTCCTCTCCTCAGCCCCCTCCCTCCCTCCCTTCCTCCCTCCCTCCCTCCGCCAAATCCTCGTGTGTGCTCAGCTCTTCCCTGTTCCCATAGCCTCTCCTGAACTGAGAGGAGACAGGACAAGCCTCGGCAGCTGCCCTGTCATGAGTCATGTCTGCAGGGTTGCCAGCAAAGGAGTGAAGAGGGATGGGCCTTAGGGCGCGGGGAAGGAAAAGGATTTTCAGTGGTTGTCAGAAAATGGGCACAGGGAGGTGTGGGGGCTGTTTGGGAGCATTAAAAGGCAAATGAGACAACTAAGGATTAATTATCTAGAAGAAAATGTCAGAAAGGCACAGGCCATAGGAAGTATTTTAGAGAACACCTCCTCCCACATTTCCATGGTTACGCTCTCCGTTTGATAACATAGTTAATGTAGCATGATAGCAACATGTGAACGAAGCAGAAAAACTGGTACCATCAGTCTCACTTTACGAAGGAGAAAACTGATGCCCAGAGTGGTTTACCTAGAGTCATAGAAGAGAGTAGAAACAGCTCAGAAACCTCTAAGCTCCAGCCTGGTAACATGGAACATGTATATTGTTAGCATGACCATGAACATGTCAGCATTATTAGCTTGGATCAGTGGGTCCAGTTATTAGCCTTTGGGTTTTTTTTAGCTAATCCCTTTACTCTGCATTACTAAGGTGTTTTCTGAATCTATGTGGACATTATTAAAGCCAGCTCACATCTATGAGTGCTCCGCAAACTTATTTGGTTTGGTCAACTAAATTTAGGTTGTACTGAGAGTGACAACAGATATAAATGCCCCCCTCACAAAGAAGGAGTGAGAAATGAATTTGTAGCAGACTGAGTTCTTTCTTTTCTTTAGTCTCCAGAGTGTAACATCTGTGGAAGATACATCCTCCACAGTCAGCCCCAACAAAACTGATGGAGAAGGGAAATCAAGACACAGTGAAAGAGCATTGAATTCACAAACCTGCCCCCCCCAACTCTTCTCTGCACAGGACCCCAGGATCTTAAGCAACTTGGAGTGACATCTGTGATCATTTGTTCAAAACAAAATGCTGCTGATCCTGGGACCCCAAGAAGACACAGCCTCAGCTTTGCATGGAGGCACATCTTTTATCCCTGAGCCTCATGTAAGAATTTCCAAGAACAATGCAGGTTAATGTTGGAATTAGCAAAAGTAAACAGAACTCATGGAATTTGAGGAGTCTGGGAAACCCTGAGTGCCATGTGGCCCAGTATCCCCAGTTCTAGAATAGGACGAAACATGTACTGATTCATATGATTTATCCAGGGCGCCTGCCACGGTGCTTCATAGAAAGCTCAGCTCCACAGGTCTCTGTTCAGGAAATGGGCAGGTGGGTGGAGGGCATCGAGAAAGACAGAGCCAGAACCCAAATTGAAGGATCTAGAATTATCTCTACCCACATTAATTTTTTTTAAAACCTTACAAATTGTATCTGCTATATATATATATATATATATATATATATATATAAGTTCATTTAATCTTCACAATAACCCAAGAAGACTTTGTTGTAGCCACTTTACTTGTGAGAAACTTGAGGCCTAGAAGTTGAAACCCACAGACACATGCTCAGTGAGTGGCAAGGCTTGAATTTGAACTCATATTTCTCTGACTAGTAAACTCAAGCAAAGCTCTTCTCCAAGCCAAGGCAGCCTTTGCAGAAGTTGCGGCGATGGACATGATCTCCTGGTCTCAGAGGTACCTTCTGGGTCCTTCTTTGACCAACAGTACACACAAAGAGAGAGACTACTTCAGGACTTCCCTAAAACCTGTCTACAAAGGACCTCCAGAATTCAGACTTCTCACATCTCCTTGGTCAAAATCAGAAAAACTGGGAAACAGACTTGTAAAATGCTTTTTCTAAAACGTTCCCACTTGAGAGACCCAGAAATCCCCAATCAACATGGAAGGAGACTGCACAGAGTTCCCTGGGAGGTGATGGTCAAGCGTACAGCCCTCGTCAGACCTGAAGTCCTCATTTACTGGCTGAAGTCTGCATTTCTCTTTTTGAGCAACCAGTGAAAGCTTTCTGCATTGGGAATCCTGGACCACGTCCAGGACGTTCTAGATCTTTCTGAATGGAAGCCGTTCCTTACCGGATAGCCCCAGGAGCCGTTCCCTGCCTGGAACTTGGAGAAGTAGCTGCTTCTGCTCGTGGTCCCGTAGTTGTTGTAATTGTCGGTCAGCCCATCGTACATGGAACCTGGAGGGAAGAGCAGGGAGGTTAGGGCAGGGACGGCCATCATCTTCACCCATCCCTGCTCCCGCTCTATCATCCACATCCAGGTCCACCACCTCCGTGGAGGGAAGCAGTCCGAGTTCCTGGGGAAGGGTGCCATCTACCAGCCATGCCCATCTTCACATCCTCCATAGCCAGGGCCCAGCAAAGAGCCACCAGACTGCCCCAAGGACAGCTCTTAGACCCCTTGGAAGAAATTGACACCTACAGGTCAGGAGCTGGCCTGGAGAGCCTTGGAGAACGGCAGTTCCGACGCAGGGAACCATGAGTCCATGCTCTACCAAGATGCATGGGGAAGGAAGGCAAGATCTCGACATTCCAGGTCCAGAGGCTCAAGGTCAGAGCCACACAGCAGTGCACACTGCTTAGAGCCCGCTTCTGCCTGGACTGTGAATGCCAGCCTGAGCCCAGCCCCCACGGGTGATCAGGTAACCTGCCCCTTCCTTCTCTGAGGTCCTCCCGCTGGTAAAGGGGGAACAATAATCAACCTCAAAGGCCCAGTGAGGATTAATTAATGCCTTCACAGTGCTTCGAGACCCACAAATGACAGGCTATGCGGGAGGACACGGTGTCATTAGGGTTATTAGCGGCAAAGTGGCTTTGAATCACAAAAAGCAGGCTGGATTTGAGGTTCATGGCAGGGACCCACCTTCCTTCTTCCTTTCACAGAACAGCAGGGAGTGGGGAGGCCTACCATACAGCCCCAACTTTGAGCAAGCTGGTCTGTTGGAGGTCCTAATGTCAGGAAACACAGCTCTCAGTGACATAGTCCCCCCCGTGCTGAATCCGTGTTCTCTCCCGGGCTATAGCCATCACATTCCATCCATCTTTCAAAGCGAGGCTCCAGACTTCATCTCCTTCAGGAACCCCTTACTAACCAGCCCCACTCAAGGCAATTTCTCTAGTCTCTGCCGTATCCTGCTCTTGTACCCCAAGTCATGTGCCGCCTGGTGTCCATATTTCCTCGGCTACATTGAGAACTCTGTGAAAGATAAGCCATGGTCCTCTGGCCTGCATGTCCATAGCAAGTCTTCCTTACTCTCATCAAATGTATCCTCTCAGGGATGTGCATGCCTTTCCTCTAAAGTGATGCTTGGAGTTCCCCATCAGAAATCCTGTCTGAGGAGGAGGGGGGCTGGACCTTGATCTCCTTTGAATCCATTAGCCCTTACACTTCTGCTACACCCACCAGCTCCAGGTCATTTCCTAGGAACCAAATTGTCTGAATTGGGAACAGGAACAAGATCGGCACTTCAGAACCAGGCCGGCATCCTGCTTAGGGCCATCTCCTCTGTCCAGCGCCAGACCCACGACAAAGAGCATTTCCCTTGATTCCCAGTCCTGGTCTTGAAGGGTGAGCGGGACTTCGGGATATTAGCTGTGACAGTCGTAGTTTTCTCCAGAAGCCTAACGGTTGGAATTGGTCCTGGCCCGGCCCACAAGCTCTCCCTGGGCCTCAACTTCTTTTTCTGTAAAAAGCAGTTTCTCTGCATCCCAAACGGTCCATACACTCCCAGAGCTCTGTGGCTATAGTGACATGTACCTGATGGCCTCCCGGGAAGCTTCTCTAAGATAAGGTTCAGCTTTCAAGGAAGATGGGCAGACAACTGAGACTGACCCCACCTCCTCTGCCTCCTGCTTCTGGGTCGTTCCAGGGGCTTTTCCATCCATAGAGCCCCAGAATCCCACCCCATAGGGCCCAGGTGCAGGCCTTCCCCTAAAAATGAAGTCCTAGGATTCTGCCTGGTCCACAGAGCCTCTGACTGACTCCCCGCCCTCTGCAGGTACAGTAAGTTTGCTCCTGACCCTGTCTGTCCAAACTGCAGCTGCTCCTCTGGACAGACTGTTTTCATAAGGAACAGGGAGAATCCTGTGGACTTGGTCACCAGAGAAGGGGTCACAGCCAGGCACAGACACCATCAGGACTCCAAGGAGCTGTCCTCCAGGTCTCACCCGCCTTGATCCAGCCCATGTCCGTCATCTCTTCCAAAGCTTGGCAGGCCAGTGTCTGCTTGGCTCGCATCTCTTGAGCAGGCATTTCTTCGCAAAGGGCAGGTATGGGTCAGCCAGCTACTTCCAGATGGAAACTCTGGGGTGGTGACAGATACTTCAACAAAGCCCCAGGGAGGCCTCCTACTTTAAGAATCATCTCCTGGAGGCTCCCACTCAGGCCTCCACCCCCGTGAGAGGGAATCTACCATCATGACCTGACACCCACAGGTCATATAAAGCATCTCCCCTTTCCATGCCCTTCACTAGCCTGGTCTCTCTCTCTCTCTCTCTCTCTCTCTCTCTCTCTCTCTCTCTCTCTTCTCCGAGACAGGGTTTCTCTGTGTAGTTTTGGTGTCTGTCCTGGATCTCCTTCTGTAGACCAGGTTGGCCTCGAACTCACAGAGATCTGCCTGGCTCTGCCTCCTGAGTCCTGGGATTAAAGGCATGTGCCACTGCAACCCTCTGGCTGCTCTCCTACACATTCTCCAGGTGAAGTAGGAACTGTGCCATGGAGGCAGACGTGGACAGACACATGGACATATGAACAGATGGAAGCAGGGGATGAGATACTCTGTAATTCCCAGAGCGAGTCCCCATGTCTCACGGTGACTCAGGTGAAAACAGCTCTGAGCTGTAATTCTCCCTGGGTCGGTTCCTTCCAGGCAACTTCTGAAGGCATCCTCCAAAACCTATCTGCAATTAGGGAGCTGCTTGGCTCCCTGTGCGAGTGAGGCGGCCATTACGCCAGCCAGCACAGCTTTTCTGGCAGAAGGTGGATGCATGGCTGGAGGGGTGGCGACGGTGGGGAGGAATCTAGAGAAGTGACACATTCCGAATCACGTCTAGCCGTAGTCAGGGAGAGAAGGTGAGCTGTTCTCACACAGAAACCACTTCCTCTCTCCTAACCCCAGGGTGTCTGGATGGTTAGCCATGTCCTCTAAAAACTAAGTTCAACAGCAAGCACATGGAGCTTCTCAATAAGTGTAACCCTGAGAGCTCACTCTCCACCCGGTCTCTCCACTTCTACAAAACTTACTCCTAGGAAGCCTAATTGGCCTGAGCTGGACATTTTGGTAACACTTTTCCTTCCTGTCCACTCCTGTGGGGAAAGTACTCTGGTCCATAGGGGCTCAACACCTCCATTTAATGCCAAATAGAGTCTTAGAATTCTATCAGCCAGGGCCTCCTCTACCCCAAAGGTGCTTGGAGGGTAGTGTTAATTGGAATAAGAGCGGGGGATGTATGGAATTACAGAGGCTCAAGTCCACCTCCTTGAGAAGGATTCTTTATCCTGGGAGTGAGGGTAAAGGGAGAGGATCCGAACATCCAGCTCACCCCTCAGAATCCTATTGTCCGTCCTGACGAGTTTCTGCCTTCCCACTGTTCCCTAGAGAGGTGCATTTGCCATGAGCAAAAATGATGGTGACTTCTCAGTGAAGCTGGCAGTCATCTCCACCCGGACATCACCATCGGGACACACATCTGCCTACACACAGAACCCCAACACCTTAGAACATCGATGTATTTCCCTGTTCTACAGTCAGTGTGGGTGGCTTGCCTCAGCCTGTGCCAATGTAGAATTTCACTGTGTGAAACCATGTCAGTCTGCTGTACTGAGGACAGTAGACTGTGTTCATCTTCTCTTCTGTGCCTTAGATGAGACTGGCTGGCATTCCTGTGTCGTGTGGGCAACCCAAGCTTTCTCAGCTGCAAAATCTTTGAAAGGCAAATTTGCCCACATAGGAGGGGCAAATCATTCTTTTCCACTTCCAAGCTTTCAAACAGGTTACACACACTGTGCTTGAAGCATTCTTGAGCAACCCCCCTCTCTGCAATCAACACCCTGTTCAAAACTCAGCTATCAGTGATCTCACCCATCTTTTGATACCCCAAACCTTCATCACAATTGCGTTAGCCCTGCGTCCAATGGCCGCACTTACTCTAGCTATGCTGGCTGGTGTGTTTCTTGGAGTATGGGATCTGTACAACTGTGTGTGTGTGTGTGTGTGTGTGTGTGTGTGTGTGTCCACGCACCTATGCATACCCTTCTTCTAGAAAACTGAGAGCTCCCTAAGCAAGGGACCTTGTACTGAACTAGACTCACCTCACCTCCAGCCCCGGGTCTAGCTTCTACATCAAAAAGGACCTCAGGACACATCCCTCCTGAACAACAGGCAGCCCTCAGGGGCAGAGAGCATCTGAAACTCCTCTGCTTCCCTTCTCTCCTAAATCTCTCTACTTTGATGAGCTGGATTTTTCAGAGGGAAACTTCTCTGGAAGTCTATATCTCTCTCCCATAAGGCTGATGTGTTTTTGTTGTTGTTGGGCTTTTTTTTTTTTTTTTTTTTTGCATTTTGCTTCTTCTATACCTGAATCAAGCTTACCTATTCCTCAATATAAAGATCTTGAAAAAGAAACCCATAGTCTTTCAGATTTAAAAAGTCCTTACCCCTCCACCCCTGAACTCTCTTCAACTATGGTGCCCACAGCAAGGGCCACAGCAAGAGGAATTTAAATGAGGCAATAATGTGTCTGCATAAGTGCGGCACTATCCCCTCACAAGACATTCAAGAGTCGGGGAGGAATGGACTGTGAGAACGGATGGTCAAGTATCCCAGCAGGACTTGGGCTAGCCTGTTCCCCAAGCATCTGCCTGACCACAGGAAACACTGCCAACTGCTTCTCCTTCTCTGGAGTGCTGAGGCTCCTAGGAAGAGCAAACAGGTCAATGCAACCTCATCAAGCACTCCGTTGTGGTCCTTGGCCTTTCCTGGGCGTATGCACACAACACAAAGGACAAAGCATGTCATGCTCCCTTCATTAGGCACCCTCTCCTCAGCCTCGTGAGGTTCCAGCAGGCTCTGCTGAGCAACGGTTAAGGCCAGCTCTGACGGAGCCTGTTCTTTCTGATGGAACCTGTATGGCGACAACAGAACCCACAGCATGGGTGGAGCGTGGAGCTTTCTATGGAAGCAGATCTGGCATGGGCAGGACGGTGGGTTAAAGTAGGCAAGGGAGCTCAGCTGTGGTCAGGAGCAAAACCCATCACTAGCAACCGCTCCACCAGGGGAGCAAGAGAGAACGAGTGGTATGTCAGGTACCAGGACTCCTTGTGCTGGTCTGAGCTTCGCTACATAGTAGAATCAGCTGAGGGTTTTAGAGTTACCTCTTCCTATGCCACCCTCTATACTGACTAAATCAGAACCTCAGACAGCAGGACCTAAGGATTTGTTTTCAAAAATTCCCAGGTCATCCCAACCTGCAGCCAAGTTTGAGACGAGCTGATGGGAACTTTACTTTTGTATGCTAGCTGGGGCATTTACCTAGAGACGCACCAAGTGGGAAGCCCGGAGAAGAGAACGGCTGCAGACAGTTTGGGCAAAGTCTTTACCGAGGGAGGGACTTGTAAATCTAGTTCCAAAGGGCACAAAGCACTTTTGATATGATCTTACCCAATTCCCAACAGCTGCAGAGACCCAGAGAAAGGCAGTGACTTGCCCAAGATGGCTCGGTAGAGACTAGTAATAGCCAAGCTGGATTCCTGCCACAGTACAAGCTGCAAGGTGTGGTGTGTGTGCATGCCTAGGCTATGTGCTATGCGTGTATCTGTACATGTGCATGCACAGGACGTGTGGTGTGTGCCTCTGTGAATAGATGTATATGGTAAATGTGTGGATTCATGTGTGGGAATATATTCATAATATAAAATCTACCCATGTATACATATATGCATGCACTAAATGTATGCATGCAAATGTATGTCCATGTGTGGTGTTTGTATGTGTATGCATACATATATGTGCATTGTGTATGCATGTCACTGTACATATATGTGTGTATATGTGTGCATATTGGAGCATGTGTCTATATGTAATTGTATATATAGCCATGTGTATAGAGTAACTGTATGTCTACAACATGTATATCCATGGTGAAGAATGTAGGTACATGTATATAACACAAACCTACAAAAAATGTCAAATAAGGATATCTGACATCCTTCCACTTTATTATGGTCAAACATCATATACTTTCTAGAAGTTATATCCCATCACAGAAGCACTTTTCAGATTTTAAACCCAGCTTGAATGACACACACTACCATTTGGGAGGGCAGCCCACCACACAGGCTGCCCGGCACTGTGACCACCGCTCTCTCCTTCTACCCTCCAATGCATTTTTACAAACTCTCTCGGCAGGCAGCTTAGCAGAGGATGGGATCCAGGAAAACAAACAGTGTTTGCTACAAAACACCCTGGGATATTCCACATTTTTGCATGTGTTGTAACAGGTCAACAGAAATACTGGCTAAAACCCCCAACATCAAGCCAAGAATGGTAAAGAAACAGAATTAGTTCATTTGAAGTTTAATTAGTATGTTTTGCCTCTGGAACAAGCTTAAACACAAAAGCCCTTTACCATAGCTCATCTCGGGCGCCCGAGAAAACAACCCCACAGTGCTGTCTACCCACGGCCCGTGGCCAGGAAAGGGCAACTCTCAAGAGTGGAATGAAAAGAACCTTCCTCGGGCAGGGGTTCATGCTGAGACACAGACAAATGCAAACACGTAAGTCACCAAAGGCAGGGCCGCCCAAGGCTGCCCTTTCATAGCATGGAGGAGCTGGCATGAGGCTGCGGAGCCTGAACAGGCGGGAAACTTGGAAGGTGAGCAGACACCTCCACCAGTCTCGTCAAACTCCAGTCTCTGAGCACAGGGGAATAAAGACTGTGTGTTTCAGTGGGAAGCGCCACTTTCGAGAAGGGAGAACATCTGGCCCGGGTTGGGAATTTAGAGTCACAGGTAGTTAAGTAGGCAACATCATGCAGTTCAAATGCTGGTAGTGCTGGATTCCTTGGAAGAAGCAGTAGAAGGAAGGGAGCCCCCTTTATGGAACTTTGTGTGCGACCTGTATGTGCTGGTGGCGGGTGTTGTGTTTGAATCAAATGAGATCATGGGTAAGCTATTGGAAAAGATTCCAACTGAGTTGTACAAGTCTGAAAGGTGTAACTCATTGTCATCCCCTCACCCTCATAGGACAGATCAACAGCAACCAGAGGGCCTTCCCCACCCTTAGGGACATCAACAGTCCCTAGCAAAGGTCTCTTGCTGAGCAGATTTGACAACCCCACCCCACCCCACCACCACCATGTGCCTCTTGTTTCCCACACAGTCAGGAAGAAAAATCCCTAATGCCCTGACACACACAGAGACACCCTGAGAACACAGGAGAGCAACGTCATGGCCAGTTCCAACTGGTAGACAGCCACCTTCCTCTGCATGGTCTTCAACCCTCTTGGGGGCTTCATGACCAAGCTGAAGAATCTGGTCTACCGTGAATAAGGAGGGAATAGGTAGAGATGTGCCTTTAAATGGTGCCAGATCCCTTCTCCAGCCCCCCAACAGCTCAACGCCCCATCCTAAAAAGAGCGAGGTGACAAGGATAGACCTGGTGGACAAAGGTCTGAGGAAAAAAGAAAAGCCTTTTCTAACCACCAGGGTCATGGGTAAATGTTCTGGTTGTTCACCAGGGGCACTAGGAGCAGTGGCTAATTCTGCCAAGCAACCCTTTGGGTGGGGCCAGCCTTCTTTAGAGCTGGGTTCTAACCAGAGAGGCCCTGGGTTTGAGGCCAGGAGCTCAAGACCCATGGAAGCCAATGGCTTTGTGCCAGGAGAAGACCGTGTGAGAAGTCAAGTGTCCAGGGGCAGATGACTTCCATAGCTGCCAGCTGGTCTCTGCCAGGATGCAAAGCAGGCTCCTGGCATGGAAATCACCAGGAGAAAGAGAGAGCAGCGTGGCCGTGAAGCGAATACAGAACGCTTGGGCGTTTTCGGATGAGGAGCACGGAGAAATCTGACGAAAACAAAGCCAGATAAACCAGACGCACCAGATCCAAGTGCCCCGACCGCCTATTCCAGCTGGGAAAACTGGCCCCCTTTGGGAACCTCCCCAGAGGCTGAGGTTAGGCAGACACACCTACAGGGCCAGTCTCAGGAGAGTTTCTGGACAAGTACGCAGCAGGAGGCATCAGGGTCAGCCCGAAGCCCTCACCTGGCTGAATCCCCTTCGGGGACCTTTGGTACAGACACCCTCAGATGGCTACCCACAAAGACCAAGCTAGATAGAAGCAGCGTTCTGAGATGACGGATGTCAGGAAACATCCTGATAGGTAGGGAGAAGGGACGAGGGGGACCCGTGGACCCAGTATGAGAGTTTCCTGGCCCTGTGAGCTGGAGCTGAGGCTGGTAGGATAAGGGTGGAAAGGGACAAGGTCAAGCGCGCACCAGAGACGAGTGGGTGGCCTTAAGCCGTGCCCTGGGCTGTGGCGAGGCCCTTTGTCCTTCCAAACCTGCTTTCAAATGAAGCTAGTAAGCAGTGACAAAGACACTACATAAAAGGCGAGGAGCCACCTCTGGTAGGAGAGGAGCCAGGAGCCCAGACGGGGGCAAAGGGCACGGCCCACAGCAAAGGCTTTCGGTGTGGGAAGTGGCAGAGTCAGTCAGACAGCCATTTTCTCTCCCTTCACGCTGCCCAGGGGTCACTGGGGAACAGAGGGGAAGGAGAACACAAGCCCCGGGCAGAGAGCATGGGCCTTGGGCACTCTGGAGAACTGGCAGGCCTATTTCCTTAGTCTTCCCCTCGCCCCCCTGCCACCATCTCCTCGATCTCTAATAAGCATGCCCTGCTTGACCTGGACTGGCTCACAGTGTGCCCTCTCGTTAGCATTTTGCTCAATTTGGCTAAATAATAAAAATAAAGCAACACGTTCGAGTTTTTCTGATGATGTTTGATAACCACAGGTTGGCGTATTTCTCACTGGGAATCCTTCGCATGGAAATTTTACTCTAAAATTTCCACTTTAACAGCTTGTCAGGTGTACTCAGTATCTTCAGCTTTAGGGATTCCCCCCACCCCCAATCTAGGGCCTTGTCACTCACAGCTCCTGGGATGAGGACAGGACTGGAAGCCCAAACTGGTGAAGTGGACTCACACACTCCCCCCACCCCCCCCCACACACACATTCATCTCCTGCTTTGACACTGTTTTCTACTTAAGCTGGGTCAGGAGAAGGGGCTCAGCATTAGCTATTAGAGAAAGGCAGGCACCTGGCCCTCCTTCCTTGACGGCCTTCTAGTCACATTTGCATCTTCCAGTTTGGTTTGAGACTCCAGGTAAAGTGGCAGGGACTAGTTAGGGGTGGGGGAAGATGGATTCCTGACTACCTCCCCATCCCACAATACCTCTCCTGAACCCAGACTCGATCACAATAATTCAGTCACTCTCTTCCCCGCTCCACACACCACCTCCACCAGGGATGTTATCCCTCTGAGCCTGGGTGCAAGGTGGAGGCTAAAAAAGCCGGCAGAAGGTAGATGGGGGAGGTGGGCGCGAGGTAGGTGAGAGCGCAGGGTCTGGGACTTCGGGACAGACACTTCAAGATAATGGGAGGCTGGTACCTCCCGGAGCAGGATTAGGAAAAGAGAGCCCTCCGGATTCAGATCTCGCTGGAAAGTACTCCCAGCCGCGTCCCCCAGTGAGCTACCCATCCTGACCCCACAGCGAACTCGACCTCCAGCTGCAGGCTAGCCGGAGGCGAGCGAGTCCAGCCTGTGGCGATGGCCTGAGAGCTGGGCTGTGGTCACTCCTCGCACACCCCGTCGGGGCGGACTGACGCTCTGTCCCCGCCGGCAGACAGGAGCGCGTCGTCGGGAGGGACGCACGTCCCACGGGCGCCGCCGCGCGCCTTTACCTCGGTTGGAGTGGCTCAGGGTGGACGACTGCGAAGACTTGGACTTCTGCCGTTTGACGGTCATCATCACCTGCTCCTGCACACGCTGCCTGCCCGACGTGCCGGTCTTCATCTTTTGGTCGGAGGGCAAAGCCAGCGTGGAGTTGTCCTGGTCCTGGAAACATTCGTACGCCAGCGCGGTCTTGAGTGGCGAGTGGTTCATGGTGGCAGTGGGGTGGGTGGGGGGGACGAGGACCGGGGGAGCCGAGAGGCGCGGGGTGCGGTGCAGCGGGGTGCGGGCGCGTGTTCTCCTCTCAGCGGCTCCCTATGGCCATAGAGCGCTGGTCCGCCTGAGGCTCCCGGCTGCTGCTCCTGGCGCCTCCGCCCCGGCTCGTCCCTCGGCAGGCACTGGCGGGGCCCGCCCTCCGTCAGACAGGATATACCACCCCTGCCCTGCGCCACCCACTCCGCCGGCCCGCCGCTCAGACGCAAGCTGCAGGGCACTGCCTCTGCGGGGAGGGCGCTGGGGTGTGTGTTGGAGGGGGCGGGTGTGCGGGGAGGGGGAGTGCCCGGTGTGCAAAGCTCTCAGCCTTATCCTTCCTCTCCCCCCTCCCTTGAGGTCCAGGGGAGACGCCCCTCAGCCCTGCTCCTGCTGAGAAAGTGTGTGCTCAGCGCAGGACCCAGGGGGACCTCTGTCGAGGAAAAGGGAACTTTGGCTCAGCTCCCCTTCTTGCCCCCTAAAGCGACGCGCGCCTCACGCACTGAGGTCAAGGCAGAGACCAGCCCTGTCCCACGGGGGGCGCCCAGGCTGATGGTAGAAACACAGCCCCTGGCCCGCGCAGTCTTGCAGGAACAAACCCCCTCCACTCTAAGGCAGCCTTCTGCTTGAAGGGAGTGAAGTC
Organism: Peromyscus aztecus; assembly: GCA_902168405.1. NCBI lineage: Eukaryota > Metazoa > Chordata > Mammalia > Rodentia > Cricetidae > Peromyscus > Peromyscus aztecus. Next base: position 4,061 of record CABHPQ010161471.1, on the reverse strand, counting down.
CGGGCAGGAGCAAGGCGAGACTTAGAAAACAAAAACAAAAACAAAAACAGACAAAAAAAACCTCGCAAAGCATCCCCGCTGTCACTTGTGGATCTACCCACCAGAGAAATCGTATCAACAACGGATCTCCTCTAGAATGCCATAGACTACCCCTACAACAATGCCTGGCATCCAATAGGCATTCAAGAAAAGTTAAGATAAACTCTAACTTGAAACCCACTCAGACCCTTACTGAAAAACTGAAAGCTGCCTCATCTCTAAAACTCCCTACTATGTGCCTGCTACCCAAGGACTGTGTGTGTTCTCCTCTGTGTACGAACAACCTTGGAACGTTCATGGGGATGTTTCAAGCATGTGGCGGCATCCTATGGAGGGAGCCCACAGCAGTGAATTTGGTGTGCAATAGCAGCTGAGTACGCGTAAAAGCTCTTTGATGACAATCTTTCTAAAAGGCTTCACACCCAGTCTTCTCCACGGAAGCAAGCGATACTGGAAGTATTTTACGCACTTCTTGATGACTCAGGTTTCTGGTTCTGGACATCCACCGCTGAAGTATGTAGCAGTGCAATCTGGTCAGTTTAGGTTTAGGGTCTCAGTAACTGTGACTGCTTTGGGGCTTGCTTTCGGGTGTAGCTGTGGCTCCTAGCCCACGAAAGTCCCTTGTAGTTCACACCTTTAATCTGCAGAGGAAGGGACAATCACAAAGTAAGACTGCTTGCTACTTATGCATCAAGGAATGGCCAAGGAGGCTGACTGTGACCATGCAGGTCATCACCTCTCTTCCAGAGAAGTGGGTGTTACATACAGGCAGCTCAGCTGTTCCCCAGAGGGCACTCATGGGAGCCACCTGCACAGCAGATTATTATGAAGCAGATAATGGTTTCCTCTGGAAACAGTTTTCTATTTGAGGGTTGTGGGTTTTTTGTTGTTGTTGTTTTGTTTTGTTTTGTTTTTGTTTGTTTGGTTTTTCAAGACAGGGTTTCTCTGTGTAGCTTTGGTGCCTGTCCTGGATCTCCCTCTGTAGACCAGGCTGGCCTTGAACCAGATCCACCTGCCTCTGCCACCCGAGTGCTGGGATTAAAGGTATGCACCACCACCACCCAACGAGGGTTGTGTTTAAAAAAAAGAAAAGAAAAGAAACCTTAAGAGACGAGCCCCCAAACATGCCATCATTAGATATTAAAGTTAAACACCTCAATCCTTCGCCATCACTCCCTTGGTTAGATTTTCCATCCAGCCACAGACTGCCGTGTACATCACCCCAACCGGCTCCATACTTTAATGATAGGAAGAGAGGCAGCCTGCTCCTAGTTCCCCAGTGAGTAAGCGACAAAGCCTCTCTTCTACCCAGGCCTGGTGGTTTCTGATCCATTGCTTGTTCCTTCACACTACCAGCCTCTCTTAGAAAAGCCCTATAAAATGGGCATTTAATGCAGCACACATTGGTTACCTAAGGGCCCAAGTATACTACAAAGTACACAGGGACAGCTTATAAAAATGCAGCTCCATTATATCATCCATTCGACTATCTGAGACCTAATGTGTTAGCCATACTAAACCTTGAGACTTTAAATAGTGATAATTTTGCTATCTTCTGTAATGCACAGGATCTTGAAGTGGGTGATTGGAATATTCTTATGAAAATCAAGTCCATGGATGTCCAAACTGATGATCTTTAAAACTTTTTTCCAGGTGTAAAGTTCAGTTTGTCTCGCTACCGAGGTATGATTTGGATCCTGACATCATTTTACTGCACCGGTAGTGATGGGCAGCATTTAATACGCTGCTACAGTACTGCCTACAGATCAAGCCCTCGCCATCCTGAGAATGGCCCTGTGAACTTGGTGCCAGCACCATCACTTCGCTTTTTTGGATGAGGAAACTGAGGCACTGTAAGGTTATCCGGTTAGTAATTGGCAGAGGTGAGGCCAAGCACAAACAGCTGGATCCAGAATGTGGCAATGCTCGGCTGTCTCCTTGCCATTTCTTTATCAAGCGGCGGACTCCAAACTCTTCCAATTTTAAAAATATTGATTTCCAGAACATGGAAGTCAGGCAAGCTGGGTTATATCCCTAACTTCCCTCATGATGTCCCTTAACGTTTCTGCGATGTCCTCTGTCTCCTGCACCACACCTGTAAAGTGTGACCCTAATCCTAACGCTGTAATTGTGATATCATTGCAATGTTTATAGAAAAGGAGAATCTCGAGTCAGGTCCTCTGCATGGTGTTTCATTTGTCCCCAACGTTCCTGACACCAAAGTGAACCAGAACCTGTCAGGGCCCACAGGAGTGCTGACTAGCCCCTCTCAGCCACCGCTGTGCATCGCAGCAGGTCTACATTGGTCTACATTGCGTGTATTCTTTATCTGGCCCCCCATCCCCCAAACCATCCTGAGAGGTGTTCTTCTTCACGTGAGAAAGCACACTTAGAAGCTAAGCCAATGGCAGAGCCGAGAACCTGTGAGCTAGGAGAAGGGGAGAAGGAACAGTGTAGTCACCCCTACAGGACCAGATGAAGGGGAATAATCCTGTGTTTCCACCGTCTCTCTCCTTCCTGTCCCACTCCATAGAGGATCCTATCTCAGAAATCAGTCAGAAAAGAAGGGAGTCCCTCTCAGGTGCAGAATGTGGCCGAGGTGCTGCCGCCCAAGAGGAGCTCTACGGCCATGCTTTCAGGAGACTGTTGAACACGCAATTAGACAGGGAGAGCATTTGGATTTGTCGTTTTGAGTTTGGAAGCTAAAGGAATGGTCTGGGGAAAGCTTCCTAGAAGAAATTTATTTTGACCTAATTATGAAACAATACAAGCAGCATCGCATCCTCAAAGTCACTGAAAGGAATGAGTAAGAATGGACCTCTAATTTTGTCCGCCACTTGCCTACAGCATTTAATTGACCCAGATTTCACTCAACACTCAAGACTCCCTCCCAGTCTTCATGAGAGGAGAGACTATCTTGTGGCCTTGGTGGAAGGTGGATTCGTTTATTCAACCATTGTTTACCGAGCAACTACTTACTGTGTGGTGGGGAAGCCCCGCCAATGGAGGAAGGCCCAGAGAAGGCTCAGAGGTCTCTTGGGCTCTTGTTACTTCCAATAGGGCTGCAGATTCTTCTTGCTTAGATTCAGCCCTACTAGATGAGTGGACCATCTCCACCTGTACCTCAAACTGATATAGATTCCCCAGGGGTATGAAAGATGGGATACTCTTGCTTTCTGGGCTCCTGTGTTTGTCAGGATGGTCCCTCCTTATTTAGCCCACCTCTCTGCATGTGTCCCATGTTCCAGGACAGTGGCCATGGGGCTGGCTCTGTCGTCAAGCCTTTTCAGCCATATAGCAGGCTTCTCAAGGGCTGCCCGACTCAGGACTCAGTCTCCCTGAGACATCCACATCACCTCCTCCCCAGTCTACATGTGTGCCCTTCCTTACCCTTCATTTCTCTTCTAGCCCTCCGTGTCTTCCCCACCCCTGTGCTGGTGGCTGCTCCCATGCCTTCACATGTTCCCTCCGCATGGAGCATCCTCAGCCAGCCACTTAAGTGGACTGAGTCCGAAGTGAGCTCATGCCAGTCTCTGGAACTTACACAGTAGGAAACACCCAACCTGTGTCCCACAGGGCTTACTTCTAAAGGATGCACAAGGACAAACTATTAAATGGGCTATCAAAATTGCTGCAAATTATATTAGGTACCGTGTGGGAAACATGAGTGGTGAGAGAGAATCCGGGGAGGCGACTGGAGCCACCGGGACAGAGAATGCCAGCAGGCTGAGACCTGGACCACTGAGGTGGCGGTCTGCCGAGCGGAGTCTGGCATACCCTTGGAACCCGTAGGTCAGTGACAAGGAGGCAGTAGGCACGGGTGGGTAGACAGGCAGCACCATTCTGACCAGCTTCCTGCAGTGAGGGAAATGTCTGTGATGGCTGCTTCAGTCAGTTAAAACCACATGCAGCTTAAAACCCTGCCACAGTCAAGCACCCGGTAGCCACACGTTGCCGGTGGCCACTACACTGGGCAGTGCAGGACTCACTCTGTGGCTTCTGTCTAGTTGAACTTTCTAAGA
>CABHPQ010161470.1:0-23802 GCA_902168405.1 Peromyscus aztecus | reverse complement strand
GGCTGGGACTGCAACTCAGTTCCTGTAGGTAAAATGGATGGTACTGAGAAGATAAAAAGAGATGATCCTTAGCAAGTGCTTCTGAGACTTGGCCTTGGTTATTATACTAGACAAAAGTACTGGAGAATGAGTTGCTATTTGACAAGCATGCACGTACACATATACATATTTTAGTGCACATTATTGGGGTCACAGGAAGAAAAGATTCCTGCAGGCTGGAGTGCTCAGTGCAGTTTTCCTAACAGGAGCCAAATATCTAGGTGACTGTAGGACACAGGACAAAAGCCAAGATGAATGTGAACGTTCTCAGACTCTCTTTGACAGATACATTTAAAGCTGTTTATTAATGTCAGCAAAATAAATATTGGAAACTGCCTCAGCCACTGAGCTATTAAGCACATTTTTATAAATCTCTAACATAAATTACCATGGATTCACTAAAATATTTTCTAACAGTGTTTAATGGTAAGTATGCTCATATTATAAACTGTTACAAAGACATTGTTTGGGTGGGAGCTCAACCTCAACCCCTGGCACCCTGGCATGCCTATACCCAAAGAGTCTGGAATGTTCTGGTGGAAGATCCACCTCAACTCCCTCCCCCATCTCTTTCCCCAAACCCACCCCTTCAAAGCCCACCAAACAGCTCCTCCTCCAGAGAGGCTCAAGACCACAGATATAAGCTGCATCCCAGAAAACAAACACATGATTTTCTGGTCTCTCGTCCTGGTCTCCTCTCTGAGGGGCTGGAGAATCATCCGGGAATGCTTTACCCATTAAACCAGGGCTTTTTCTAATTTGGTCTGATTTGGATTACTGCGTCAGCGGAGAGGCTTATCAGGGTGCAAAAAAATTTATCAGATAAAATAAAAGCAGTATCATCTCAAGTTTAAAAAAATCTAAAAGGAAAAAAAGACATTTAATGCCTCTTTAAAGCTTTCTTAATTTTTCAAGTTGTCTACAACAGGCATATAAATGCAACTCTATAATAATTTCTTTATTGTGGTAATACATGCCTAACATAAAATCTGCCATTTTAACTTATTTTTAAGGCAGGATCTCACTACTTAGTCTTTGCTAGCCTAGAATTCTCTATGTAGACCAGGCTGGCCTCAAAGTCACAGAGACCTACCTGTCTCTGCCTACTGAGTGCTGGGATTAAAGGCATGTGGTAACATCTGAATCATCTTAGCCATTTTTTCCCCATGTACAATTTAATTAATAACATATTTGGTTGATTGATTGATGATGATTTAAAAAGTCAGACCCAAGGACCTTGTTCATACATGTGTGCATGGAGTTGGTGGGGCATATGCTGTGAGTTGACCTCTTAGCCAAGAGTAGACACATGGTTTTAGAGTGTATGATTTACCTGCTGAGGGCTAGCTGGTGCTTCTGCCCCTGTGGACTTCCCTGTGGTCAATGTGCCAGGCAAATGAGTGAGTCCTTCATGCTCAAAGCTCTCCAATCTCTCTCTGCTCCTGCTCCACAGTAATGCAGTTTCACTCACTTCCTCCAATGCTCATCGGTCAGGAGGGCTCTGCACTACAGAATCTTTCCAGAAATTTCTTTGTGCTCCCTGGCAAGTGTACAAAGTGGATCACAGAGATAGTACCTTCTTCCTCAGGACTGGCCCGGTGCTGCTGCAAGAGAGTGGTAATTGCTACACAGTAGCGATTTAGGGAAACTATCTCCGGTGTTGGAAGCCTAGCCAGATGGAAGAGCGTCCTGACCACAGGCCGGTGTCCGAAGTGGGCGAAGATCCTATGAAGAGTCATCAGTCTTGAAGTTTAGTGCCGCCCCTTCCCACCCCACCCTGCTTCCTGGTCTACGGGGATATGAAAGAGTGGCTGCCTCATGCTCTGCCTAGGACAGAGCCATGTCCACTGTCATGATAGTCCGTGCTCTCTGACACCAGAAACCTAAACGAGGCCTTCCATGCAGCTGTTTTCTCAGCTATTTGGACACAGTAATGCGAAAGTAACTGATACAGGCGCTGACAGCGTAGATCATAGCAACAGTCTTAGAGCTGCCAAACTCCCCACTGAAAGACCTCACCGGCATCCATCACTCACTCCTTGGAACCGTTCTCAGAGAACTGTTTGCCCTGTTTTATAAACTGTAAAGCCAAGGCTCGGGAAGAATAAAGCACTCCCCCAGAATAACTTGGTAACGTTTTTTATTTTTGTTTTTGTTTTACATTTTTCATGACAGGGTTTCTCTGTGTAGCCCTAGCAGTCCTGGAACTAGCTCTGTAGACCAGGCTGGCCTCGAACTCACAGAGATTGCCTGCCTCTGCCTCCCAAATGCTGGGATTAAAGGCGAGTGCCACCATCACCTGGCAGCAAAGATTAAAAAAAAAAAAGGATTTTTGGATTACAGAATCTCTCTCCCAACATTTAGCACAATCAATAAGAAGAATAAAAACAATGGGACTTTTTTTTTAATTACCAGCAATTTCCACTTTTAGTATAGATAGATAAACTCCAATAGCTGTAAGATCTAGCCGAATTAATTAATAAAAATACCAATCTGAAGACACTAGAGATGAAACAGAAGAGAGTCTAGCGGAAGGTGGATGTTAAGAAAATGAACAGCTATGTTTGTAGGGTTGTTGTTGTTGAGGTTTGCTCCACGTGGGAACTACAGAGAATATGCTAGAAAGAAAGGGTGGAAAATACTAGCAAGAAGTGAATCCCAGATCCTGTGTACAAACTCAGACCAAAGTCTGGTCAAAAATCTAGATTACAGAGCAAATGCCTAGCAGCCTGCCCAGACATGGGAAGATGAGCAGAGCCGAGGGGCTCCCCAAAAAGACAGGCTTTGTAGTTAAGTCCAAGATGATTTCTCACTAAAACAAATCATCAAGACTTAACATGGGAAGTACTGGGATGTAGAATAGCCACTGAGCTGAATTTACAATCACCAAGACACGATCCAAAAGCATCCATCCTACAAAGAATAAGGAAATATGGGCTGGAGTTAAGAGAAAACACAATTACTCTGACCAAGTCAGATATTACCTCATTCCGACTCCCGTATTCCATGTTGGGGAGAGTCTCACCGCGGGAGCTTAAAATGGAGCAGAGAAAAATCAACCAAAAAGACACTACCAAAGGACGGCAGCAGGGTGAAGAATAACTGGGTTTTGACAGTTTCCAGAAGACTGAACTGTGTGGTGGTATTGTGTTCCCCAAAATATTGTGCACGCTAATAAACTTATCTGGGGTCAGAAACAGAACAGCCACAATATTAAACATGAGGATAGGCAGTGGTAGCACATGCCTTTAATCCTAGCATTCCAGAGACAGAAATTCCTCTGGATCTCTGTGAGTTCAAGGCCACATTAGAAAGATCCAGGCATGGTGACACACGCCTTTAATCCCAGGAAGTAGTGGTAGAAAGCAGAAAGGTATATAAGGCGTGAGGACCAGAAACTAGAAGGATTTGGCCTGGTTAAGCATTTGGCTGGTTAAGCTTTCAGGCTTCTAGCAGCAGTTCAGCTGAGACCCATTCTGGATGAGGACTCAGAGGCCTCCAGTCTGAGAAACAAAACCAGCTGAGGATCCGGCGAGGTGAGGTGGCTGTGGCTTGTTCTGGTTCTCTGATCTTCCAGCATTCACCCCAATAACTGACCTCAGGTTTGATTTTATTAATAAGACCTTCTAAGATTCCTGCTACAGAACTGGGACAAGGCACACACACAGCAGGGGGATTCGGACAGGTAGGAGCAGTTTGCTGGATGGCAGAGAGGCTAGCGTTGGACTTGGACATTTTAACTGGATCTCAGTTTGAGGTGCGCCACGGGCCGTGTGCAGCCAGCCTCGCCTCTCCTGCAGCTCTCAGAGTTACCGAAGTAGCAGACAGAAAACAACTGTCATCCCTCAGGCAGTGGCTCCCTGAGAAGTTTTACAAAAGAGGGGAAGTGTTTCAAGGAAGAAGAACCAAGTAAGATAACAATATAGCAAACAATCACTGCTAAGCAGAGGTTACATGGGAGGATAGGGTTGGGGTAGAAAAAGAAATCAGGAGGTAGAAAAAGAAATCAGGCAAGAGACCCAATCCAGAGGAAACACTCCAATCTGAAAGAAAAGAACTGAACTCAAGACAGAGGATACTCATCAGTGATTCAGTACTCATCGGGCATTAACACTCTAGTAAGGAATATGACTTAAATTAAACAAGAACACCAAAAGAAAAGAGTAAAACAACAACATGAAATAGAAGTGGAGACTGAAGCCCCACAGAGAAAAACTGTAGCAAAATCCTCCTTTGCATCTAACAGATAAGCAATTGAGCCACAAAACCGATAGCCGAACCTGTTGTTTTCAGGAAGGGGTCGTTCGATGTTATCACGATGGAAGTTAGGAAAATGGACAAAGAATTCAAAATAGTGACTAAGTGACAGGCACAGACTGGGTCGCTGCTGTTCTGAAAGTAGAGAAAGTGTTTTGAAATGTAACACTGGACGTGTCTCCAAAGAGTTCTATCTTTCAAACAACATGATGTATGTGTTCCAATACTACGGGCAAGAAAAAAGTATTCAGACATGTGCTTCCTGATTGAAATTCCGGGCTTGTTTTGAGATGGAGCCTCACTCTGCAGCCCACGCTGGCCTCAGACCCTCAGTCTGCACTCTACCTAGCTCAGCATCCCAATCGCTAGGATTGCAAGTGTTCAGAGACAAGTCTAGCAATCCTAATGTTTATAAACAGAGGAATCATTTGATTTTATTTATGTGTACCTGCTTGACTGTATGGACATCACACGTGTGCAGATTCAGAAGGAGGCATTGGATAGCCGGACACTGGAGTTCCAGGCAGTCATGAGCGGGTCAGTGTGAGTACCAAGAACTAGCTGGTCCTGTGCAAGAGCAGCAGGTGCTCTTAGCTGCTGAGCCATCTCTCCAGTCCAAATGTTAATGTTTTACATGTGTATCTTTTTCTTCCCCTAACTTCAGCACAGACAGTGAGGAATACTCATTGAAGTATGCAGTGCCATTCCAAATTCCTTACACATACTGAATTACCCAATGTGTTTCCAGCCTCGTTTTACAATTAAGGAAGTGAGACACAAAGCCATTAATGAACTCACCCAAAGTCCCCAAACTAGCAAACCATAGATTTGAATTCAAACCTGGACAGTCTGGATCTGCAGCCCAGGCCCTTCTTGCCATCTTTTCCCATCTTCACTGAGCATGTGAAGTAGCCACGGTGATGCAATACATGTGGTGGACAGGAACCTGGCAAATTACAGTAGATCTGCTCTTGCCCTTTTCCAAGGCACTCAGTTAAATAAACTGTGCACAGCCAAATGAAGTGCCTCTATGTGTTAGCATGCCAGCTTGGCCCGGGCCGTAAAATAATTAAAGTCTGGATCCTAGGGCGCCCCCAGGGTGAGGAAATACTCATTTTCAAGTTCATCAATCCCTTGAATTTCACTTTTTGCTGATCATTTACCTTTAAACAACAGAATCCAGAAAACAATTTTAAGTTGTAAAATTTTAAGTTTTGTTTTTTTTTTTAATCCATATATCGTTCTAACATGCAGGTCCACTTGGAAACTCCTATAATCATGCTCACAAATAGTCATTTTCTTGCTGAATGGTGAGATGTGCTTCTCAGAGCCCCAGCAACGTGAGGTGCATGGAGCATGGCCACCAAGCCTCGCCCGTGCAGGCAGGACCCTCAACTGTTTGCCCTCATGATCCCTCACTATCTCCTTACGCTCCCCTCTCCTCCCAGACTTGGTGGTCTGGAGTGGATCGAGCAGGGTGAGGTGGTTGATGGGACCAACAGAGGAGGTCCGGCCACATCTTAATGAGCCCCAGAAAGCTGACAGCTCTCTTTAGAAGGGGCAGTATGAGGACCCACTGTCTCAGCTGCTGGCCCTGCTAGCCAAGGCAACAGGAAAAGCCCTCTCAGCCTCTTAGGAGAGGAGCAGGAGAGGTGAGGAGCCACCTGAGCTGTGAGGGATAAGCTTAGAGAGAAAAAGCGAAGCTATATCTCAAGGAGGCTGACCTGGTTCTAAGTTTTATGGGCATCTTCAAAGGGCTTTGTGCAAGGGAATTATATCCAGGTTTCAGGTGGGAGGCAAGAGGTGTCAAAAGACCACAAAAATGCCTGAGGAGAGAAATGGTAAGAACCTGTGTCAGAGGTGACAGAAAGAACAGCCTTTGTTCTGTAAATATGCAGGGTTGCTTTTGGCAGGCTTTGGAGCTTGGAGCTGGCATCTCTGTGCACCACCACCATGCTTTGTAAACCACCAAAAACCCGTCTTCCTCAAACAAAGGCCAAGTGATGTGCTCAAGACAGCAAGATCCTGTGCTGTCAGGATCTACAGTGGGCCTCCTCCCCACCCTCCTGTCCTCGGGCTGCAGACTGGCTTTTCCAGAAGACAAATCATGTTCTGTGTTTAATAGAGACCAGGAGCGTAAAGGCAGGATCTGGCCCGAGACGCAGAAGACTATGATGCAGGCCTGACAAAAGTTTGGGCACATGTTCTGGAGCTCTGGGGTGATACCTGCCTGGCATGGCTCACATCAGTTTTGCATACTCCCTTCATGAGTCACTAAATACAGAAGGACCCCAGGAAGGACATGAATACCCAGGAAGCCACTCATCTGGGAGTCTGGGGGCGGGACAATGAACCTTCCCTTGGAGCCAGTTCCCAACGATGTTTTTTCAGCATCACTGCACCTACCCACCCCCATCCCCTTTGAGCTCCTGGTCAGGCCAGCTCTTTCAATCTCCCTCACCACCTCTGAGAATCAAATAGGAGACCCGGGGAGGCTTGCCAGCATAGCCTCAGAGAAGGAAGCAGGAAGAAGTTTAGACGTGGGAAATACTACTTATCTGTAATTGTAGCCACAGGCATCCATAATTAAGAGGGCAAATTTACTTCCAAGACAATTGTATAATGCCTTCCTTGCCGAAGGATGTTTTAGGGGCGGGCGGGGGGCGGGGGGGGGGGGATTTCTGCTGTGTCAAATAGTATCTGATTCCCACTTCTACATGAAGTCACCTAAAATTGACTATGTTTGATCGAGGAGATATAAAGGCTTGGTGAGACGTGAGCATGCCCTCTTCACCTAGATTTGGGCCTCACATTCACAAGGGCTCCCTTGTCTTGGAGAAGCTCATATGCAGATTGAGCAACAAATGATAACAGCTATCTAAAGTCCTCTTGGGATCCAGAATCTGCAGTCTGCCCATGCCAGAGGCCCAGGAGGTGCTCTGTTAATGTTTGTCCAACTAAACTGCTGTACAGAGCTGATTCTATCAGGAAATTGATCTGCCATAAGTACAGTCTTAGTTGGGGTTTCTATCGCTGTGATAATATATCATGAGCAAAAGCAACTTGAGGAAGAAAGGATTTATTTCATCTTAGACTTCCAGGTAACAGACCTCACTGCAGGAAATCAGGGCCAGAATTCAGGCAGGGCAGGAACCCGGAGTAAGGCCATGGTGGAGTGCTATTTACTGGTTTGCCCCATAGCTTGCTCAGCCAGCTTTCTTATCCACCTAAGGACCACCTGCCCAGGGTTGGCACCACCTGCCCAGGGATGGTCTTCCCCCATCAATCACTAATTTAAAAAATGCCCCACAGGCTTGCCTACAGTCCCATCTTATGGAGGCATTTTCTCAGTTGAGAGTCCCTCTTCCCAAATGGCTCTAGCTTGTGTCAAATGGATATAAACCCAGCCAGAAAATGCATTCACGACTAACTGCCCACCTTCACTCACAGAGTTTCTCTAAAAATGAAGACGCAGATTTAAATGTCTGGGAAGGTGAACAAAAAGACATGTAGCGAGTGAGAGAATGTGGCAGAGGCAGAGGCACTTCCAGAAGGGCAAGTTCTGACCTCAGTTGATTGTCCCAAGTCACAAATTGTATAAAACTTAAGTGGAGATGACCTGGGATCTTAACTGCTAAGAACCTTGACCACGTTACTTATCATGTGTAAGCCTTCATTTCTAAAATAAGTACATTCCTGCCTCCTTAATCACAGGATATCACGAGGCTGAAAGACACAACAGGCCAGGTGCCTTAGTTGCCCTCACCTGTGAGAAGTGAAGATCGGCATGTTGAAAGGAGAGGCATGAGGTCATGGCCGGAAAGGAAAGGGACATGGCCAGCAGACGGTCATGTGCTCTGCTTGCCAATCAGCTGATAATTACCACGTGTCTATACGGGCCAGGCATGACCCCATCTGCTTGGGATTCATCTGTGAACAACCTAGACAAGGATTCCTGGGAAAAAGCAAGAAATTACATAGTGTGTTCAAAAATGTTAAGTGCTACAGGGGGAAAGTGAGGAGGAGGAGGAAGAGGAGGAGGAGGAGGAAGAGGAGGAGGAGGAGGAGGAGGAGGAGGAAGTGTGTGTGTGGTGGGAGGGGGGCATTGAATGGGATCCAGGACATAGAGAGTGCTGGAGAGCTGCCCACAGATTTTCACCATCAATGCAGTGGCTAAGGTAGGTAGGTATCCTTGAAACAAGACAGAGCCAAATACTATAGAGACCGATGGTCCTCGATACCTGGGGAGGGCAGCCTCACACTAGAATGGCTCTCGGGCCTTCCCCAAGCACTTCTTCCAGCACCCCACCTCCAGGGAAGCAGAGAAATGATTGAGTGAACCAGGAGCCCAGGAGCACAGACCAGTCACATCCATGGGGACATTTCTCTGAAAAATTTCCAGCACTGTTCCATGTGGCTGACATAGAGGAATTTGGTTCAGGATGGATTGTGTAATTTTCTCAGACAAGTCTCAGCAGGTTGATACTGGAGGGTGCGCACGAACGTGTGTGCGCGCGCACACACACACACACACACACACAAATGCTTTTCTGGTTGGAGAAACTCAAAAGGAGACAGATCTAGATCTCCCTGGCTAATTGTAATGCCTAAAATATTGAACTGTGGCAAAGATTAAGAGGGCATGTTTACAATGTAGAGAAGAAACAAAATTTTCTGTTTTCTTCTTATTTTTATAGGTGATTATTGTGGGGTATCCACCAGAGAAGACTGCTTGAACATGGGTTCAAGCCAATGGAAAGTCTTTACTAGCCAGCCAGCAAGCGCACTGGGTGCTCAGGATCCCAGTGTAGCCCAGAGCCTTTCTCAGGGTGAGCTTTTAAGCACAGTAAGCCATATTCTTTGTTGACATACTTCAGTTATTCACAAGAACAGTTAGCCAGATGTAGAATGATAGAAGCCAAAAAAACAAGGTTAGTATGTTTAGAGACTTTCCCAGAACTCTGGACTTTGATGAAACAGGTCTTTGTTTTCATTTTGGCTGGTGGTGCTATTTCTGTGCTGAATCTTCTGGCCTAAATGGTACTCCCATCGAGGGGTCAGTTGTGCTAAGGTCCAGGGGCCTACGAATGTGTGGGGTCCAGTTACCCCAATTAAGTTTCACAAGTCTGTGTCACATACGGAAGACAACATAAACTTGGAAAGGCAGACATGGTTTCTTTTCTCACCTGTTCGCTGGCTCAACAGCTTCCCTCCCCCGGGACCGGCATGGTCAAAGCTGGTTGTGCAACTTCTCTGAAGCCCAGAAAGGAATCCCTTCTTGTTATGAGCTGACTGGATCCCTTTCCTCGGCTCAAACTCCCCCACTGAAGTCCAAGCTCCTCGTACTTCAGAATGGGACTAAGGTACATCTGGAAATCATTGCTTTACAGAAGAGCTTCGAGTGAAGAGCTGTCACCGAGGCAGGCCCTTGGGCAGGTGTTGTCCTTATGCAATTGGGACAGACACACAGACAGAAGACCTCATGAAGACACCGGGGGAAGCCATCCGCAAGCCAAGAAGAGAAAGAGCTCAGAAGACAAAAATCGCTGAGGACACCATGAGCTTGAAGTTCTAGAGTCCAGGTGGATGAGAAATGTTTCTGTCGGTAAATCACGTGGTCTGTGGTAGTTTCTGAGCACTTCAGCAGCCCTAGCAACAAGCTGTTACACATCACACATGGAACTAAGCCCCAGATGGATGGGAAACAGGTAGCTAGTTCTTTTTATTTACAACTTTTAAGATGATGGGACTACTGTGTACTTCACATGTTGGGTGATGGCTACTGTTTAAAGTCGCAGCTTAGTCAACATTTCCCAATCAGTGTACATAGAGCTGTTTCCATCTTTCAAAAATCCACAAAGTTTTTTGCTGCATGGATGCTTGACAATTTATTTAATCCTTTCTTTATTAGTTGATTTCAAGTCGACGCCAAAAGAAACAGTGAGGTTGGTAAGCTTGGTGACCTGAGTATGATTCCTGGAACACACACAAAGGTGGAGAGAAGGGACAGACGACATAAAGTTGTGTGTCCTCCACATACACGTCATGGCACAGGGACCTTCACACACACACACACACACACACACACACACACACACACACACCATGCATACACACATCATCATAATAATAATTGTTTTTTAAAAAATCTCTGATGGGGCAGGAAAACTGGTACAGCAGTAAAGAGCACTGACTGCTATTCTAGAGGACCCAGGTTCAATTCCCACCACCCACATGGTAGCTATCAACCATCTGTGATTCCAGTCCCAGGGGAGCCAACACCCTCTTCTGACCTCCATGGGCACTGTACACACATGGCACACACAATATACATACAGGCATAACACTCATAAACATAAAATTTAAAAAATGAATAACATCTTAAAAAAAGTTTTTTAGTCTTACGATGGGTAGCTTTACCTGCATTTCACTGCGTGCATGTGTAAGCATGTTAGTCTGAAAAACAATGACTGACTGGCCAAAAGTCAACGGGTTTCTTTCTTTCTTTCTTTCTTTTTAGTTTTTTGAGACAAGTTTTTTCTGTGTATCACTAGCTGTCCTGGGACTCACTCTGCAGACCAGGCTAGCATCAAACTCGGAGCTCTGCCTGCTTCTGGCTCCAGAGTGCTGGGATTAAAGGTGTGCACCACCACCGCCTCACTCAAATTTTAACAGACACTCTCAAGCCGCTTTCTAAAAGTATTACATCATTCTATCTCCCATCAGTGAATGTTCTGTCTCTCCTTAACATTACAAAAATATTGTGCCACCGGGCGGTGGTGGCGCACACCTTTAATCCCGGCACTCGGGAGGCAGGGGCAGGCCGATCTCTGTAAATTTGAGGCCAGCCTGGTCTACAGAGTGAGTTCCAGGTCAAGCTCCAAAGCTACACAGAGAAACCATGTCTCGAAAAACAAATACAAAAACAAAACAAAACAACAACAGCAAAACCAAACACAAAAGGATTGTGCCATAAAACTTTTTGATTATTTCTAATACCATAGATGAAAAATAGTATCTTAGCCGAGTGGTGTTGGCATAGCCAGACAGTGGTGGCCCACAACTTTAATCCCAGCACTTGGGAGGCAGGGGCAGGTAGATATCTGAGTTTGAGGCCAGCCTGGTCTATTGAGTGAGTTCCAGGACAGCCAGAGCTACACAGAGAAATCTTGGCTCAAAGGAAGAGAGAGAGAGAGAGAGAGAGAGAGAGAGAGAGAGAAATAGTATCTTAAACTCATTACGGATATGTTTGAGTGATGTTTCACATGTTCAGATTACTGTGTAACTTGTAGATTGAGGTCGTGAGCATTTTTTTTTTTTTTACTCTGTGTAGAAGTCAGGGTAGCAGAACACTAGACTGGCTTTAACTGTTTGACATTTCATGTTCCCATTGCCAGTAGAATTTCCCCCATTCCTTAATGCCACAGGGTGCCTTTCCGGCCTGCTTCACAATCGAAATCACCACGACTATAGACGTCACTAAGACATTCACAATCTAACTCGGTTAGCAAACATATGAACGAAGATTCGCATGTCCGGGTCTATTGGAAATAGCATGGAGATTTTAATGTGGAATTGATGTTTAAAGGTACTGATTGCAACCAGCCCACTAAGAAGCCACTCTGGGCACATGACGGAACATAACATTGAGCCCAGTGCACACACGTGGGACTCGGAACAGGGCTGTAGGGCATCTAAGGGAAGGCAGCCTCAGCTCCTTCACAGGTCAGTGAATGGGGATACCACAGTCACTTCTGCTTTGTTCTAGCACCCACAAGACGGCCAACCCCAAGACCCCTCAGAACTCTCCTCTCTCCAAGAAACCACTCTTACAGAAACTCAAATGACCACAAATAACTTATTTAACTTGTAAATTATACTAAACTCTTATATAGAAAATTCTAACAATATAACGAATACTATGAAAAAATAGAATATTAATCCCTAAAAGTCACTACTGTTGTATTTTGTAGGAGATCTTTTCAGAGATCCTCCTAAACATATACTATGAATATTCCGACACTCACACACACTGGGATGGTTTGAAAGGAAATGGCCCCCCAAAGGGAGTGGCACTATTAGGAGGTGTGGCCATGTTGGAGTAGGTGTGGTCCTGTTGGAGGAAGTGTGTCACTGTGGAGGCAGGCTTTGAGGTCTCATGTATGCTCAAGCCATGCCCATTGTCAGAGACCACTTCCTGTTGCCTGTGAGTCAAGATGTAAGAATCTCAATTCAGTCTCCAGCACCAGGTCTGCCTTCATGCCAGCTTGTCACACCATGATGGTAATGGACTAGACCTCTGAACTGGAAGCCACCCCAATTAAATGTCTTCCTTTATAAGAGTTGCCATGTTCCTAGTGTCTCTTCACAGCAATTGAGACCCTAAGAAACACACTAATTACATCAATATATTTATTAACATTAGTGGGTATGGATATGGTTTGAATGTGCTCCTCAGTAGTTTTAGATACTCAAAATTTCTTCCAGAATGGGTATTTAGGAATGGAGGAGGAGTTGATGGTATCCCGCACCTGTAACCTCGGCATCAGAGACGCTGAGGCGGGAAGATCATGAGTTTGAGGCCCATCTGAACTACGTGGGGAGACTCTGTCTCAAAACAAAACAAGTGAAGCTTTAAGAGGGAGACCCAGTGCTGGAGCACTGTCGCTGAGCCCTGACCATGGTACTTCGCATCCAGCACTGCCCAGGACAAGAGTGGTGTCACTGGGGACCATGCTGTTGGCATGGCTTGTACCATCAGTATCCTTTGTTTGTTTGGGGGAAGCTTGATTGTTTGTTTGTTTGTTTTTGTTGTTTGTTTCTTAAGACAGGGTCTCACTATGTAGCCCTGGCTGTCCTGGAACTTGCTCTGTAGACCAAGCTACCCTTGAACTCAGAGTTCACCTGGCTCTGCCTCCCGAGTGCTGGGATTAAAGGCGTGCGCCACCACCGCCTGGCTGCCATCCGTATCTTTTTGTTTTGTTTTGTTTTGGTTTTTTTGTTTGTTTGTTTGTTTGTTTTGTTTGTTTGTTTTTTGAAACAGGGTTTTTCTTTGTAGTTTTGGTGGCTGTCCTGAATCTCGCTCTGTAGACCAGGCTGGCCTCAAACTCACAGAGATCCGTCTGCCTCTGCCTCCCGAGTGCTGGGATTAAAGGCATGTGCCACCACCGCCCGGCTGCCATCCATATCTTAATGAAGGATTTGGCAAGATAAGCTTGCTCTTGTTGATGTCACAGAAGACAAACCCGAAGGGAGAGGTGATGGATCTCCAGCATGGCAGCCTTTCCCTTAGACCACCAAAAATTGTCTCTGGCAAAGACTATAATGTGACTGCAAACTCCAAGCTGGTCATTATCACAGCGGACACCTGTCAGCAAGAGGGAAAGAGTTGACTCAATTTGGGTCCATGAAATGTGAACATCTACCAGTTCATCATTCCCAACGTTGAGAAGTACAGTTCAAACTGCAAGCTGCTTATCGTTTCAAACCCGGTGCCTATCTTTATCTATGTGACTTAGGAAACAAGTGGCTTTCCCCAAAACTGAGTTATCAGATTACAATCTGGATTCAGCTCGGTTCTGTTACCTGATGGGAGAAAGGCTGGGCGTTCACCCGCTGAGCTGTCATGGCTGGGGCCTAAGGGAGCATGGAGACTCCAGTGCACCCTTGTGGAGTGGCGTGAATGTTGCCGGTGTCTCCCTGAAGAATCTGAACCCAGAGCTGGACACTGATGCAGACAAGGAGCAGTGGAGAGAGGTTCACAAGAAGGTGGTTGACAGTACTTATGATGAGAGCAAACTGAAAGTTTACACATCCTGGACCACTGGCCTCTCTGTGGGAGACTTGGCCCAGAGCATGATGAAGGATCTTAGGTGGTTTCATCCCATATCCACCATGATAAGTGGTTTCTATGGGATCAAGAATGATTCCTCGGCGTTCCTTGTGTCCTGGGACAAAATGGAATCTCAGATGTAGTGAAGGTAACTCTGACTCCTGAAGAGGAGCCCCGCTTGACGAAGAGTGCAGATACGCTCTGGGGAATTCAGCAAGAGCTGCAGTTCTGAAGTCCTCAGATGTCCTAGAACTTCACGGTCCAGGCTGTAGCTGGGTTTCTATGGAGAACACACTGCCTCCTCATCTGAGCTGTGGCTAATGCTGTTGTGTTAAGGTGGCCTGGAGAAAACCTCAGTTCCCACAGCTCCATCCTGCTGCTAAGCGGTACTTGTGTAGTGGTAACCTGGTTAATGTGACAGTCCTGCTGTCCCTGAGACACACTGCCAACTGTGTGCAGGCTTCAATTATCCCGTGATCCTGTTGTGTCGCTGTGCTGTGGACCCTCCCTCACCAAACATGCCTAGGCCAACGAGTTCCCAATTCATCATACCCTGGCTCCAGTGTGTAAATCCATTATGCGGATCTTGTGCAAAACTCTTCTAAAGGATGTTATTGTGTGTGTTCTGTGTCTGTAGTACACACTGCAATATTATGTAAAAACTAAGTTCTGAATACGAACGATGCAACCAGCTCCCCAACCATCATGCCAACAAAAACACCAAATAAACTTTGAACAGTGAAAAGGAGAGAGAGAGAGATAAAACCTAGTGGGATTTAATTAATTAGGTAATTGGGGCAGCTTGTACCTGGAAAACATTTCCTGATGCAGCCCCTCCCCCCTGGCTTGGAATGTCCTGAAGGCTATCTTTGTTTTCTCACCTTTTCCAGTGAACATTTTTGAAGGATGTTGCCATAGTTACACCTGGGAGTTTTCAGTGTTGGCAATGGGTAGGGTCTTGCCTTTTCCTGTTGTCTTAGTGCAAAGTGTACTGGTTGCCACTTAATTCTGGTAATCCTAACAATTGCAGCCACTTTGTCCACACCCATCTTCCAACCTGTCCTGACACTTGAGGACACTTCACACTCTTTTCTTTGCCAACCCACAAGTTTCCACATGGTTCTGCTTTGAATGCTCACTACAGATCTCACGAGAGTGAACGATAACCATAAATGCCATGCTGTCGTGCCTCTACCAAACAATTGAGTTCATTACTTTTAAACCCTACTTCCTTCAGATTTTTCAGCATGTGGCAACATACAATCAGATTCTTTGCCAAAATAGCACAAGAAAGAATGGCTTGGAACTAAGTTCCCTGTTCCTTTCTGGAACTTTCTGCTCCTGGCTTTCACTGTCTACATTTCTCTCGGCAGTCGACTCTTCAAAACTCTCACACCAGAATGTTCCCTTGAGCGATACACTTGGCACTCTAGGGGTTCCCCAGTGCACAGCTCCAAACTCTTCCACATTCACCCCACAAACCAGTTCCAAAGGCTAAGAACCTACACATCCAGGTTTATCAGAGCAACAAACCCACTCTTGGGACCAATTTTTGAAGAAGTAAAGAAAATTTTGGCTTGTTGGGGATTACAAATTGCTCCTGAAAAAATACAAGGAGTAGATTCTATTAATTAACTAGGATGCAAAGTAGGTTTACAAAACATTCAACCCCAAAAAGTACAAATCAGGAGAAATCAATTGCAGACTCTTAATGACTTTCAAAAATTGCTGGGAAACATTAATTGGCTATAGCCACAATTGGATTGAATAATTTGTTTCAAACCTTACAAGGTCACAAGGACTTAGTCCAAGAGAATTATCAGCTGAAGCTGAGAAAGAATTGGCTTTGGTTAAAAAAAAGAAATTACAGGAGGCACATGTGGATCATTTAGATACAGAACTTGATTGCATTCTGGTTATTATACCCTCTACACATTCCCCTACGGGGATTTTAATGCAGAGGGAAGATATTATCTTAGAATGGATATTTTTACCACACAAACAGAATAAAAAATTAAAGACTTATATAGAAAAGGTTTCTGAATTGATTTTCAAAGGAAAATTAAGACTTCATCAATTAGCAGGGATAGACCCAGCAGAAATTTAGTACCTTTTACTAATGCTGAAATTTCCTCTTTATGGGCAGAAAATAAACATTGGTAAAGAGCTTGCAATATTTTTTTAGGAGAGATTAACAACAAATATTCCAAAAGTAAGAGAATTCAGTTTATAAAGAGAACTAACTGTTAATGGGGCATTTATTAAGGCAACTCCATGTGGTTAAAAGGGAGGTTTATTTGGGGGTAACTTACAACAGGTAAAGGGACAGGTTACAGGGTCCAGGAGAAGTGGAATACAGTCCAGCGAGGTTCTCTGGAAAACTCTACTCAGTCTACCACCCAATATCCAGGATGACCAGGAACCAAGAGAGCCAGCACATCTGGATCTCAGGCCTTAAAGGGCTCCTGTCTTGGCCCCACCTCAGGGGCAGATCATAGGTAGGCATGGCAGTTACCGGAAGCCTCACTAGAGGTGGTATTTCCAGGTCAAAGCTTGAACAGCTACCCACTGCAAACTGGATCCTTCCTCACATTGTACAGGGCACATCAATTTCTGGAGTCCCTACATTCTATACTGATGGAAATAAGTCAAGAAAGGCAGGTTATAAATCAGGAAATTTAAATAAAATGTCTCAAAGACTTTATGGTTCTGTCCAAAAGTTGAAATTATATGCTATTCTCCTGGTACTATTAGATTTTTCAGAACCTCTTAATATAGCTACTGACTCTCAATATGCAGAAAGAGTTGCTTTACACATGGAAACTGCTGAACTTATTCCTGATAATTGAGAATTAACTTCGTTATTTATATAATTATAGGAAATAGTCAGGAATAGAAATCATCCCAGATATATAGCACATATCAGATCCTATACAGGTCTGCCAGGCCCTCTAAAACAAAGTAATGATGAAATTGTTCAATTATTAATAGAAAATGTGCTGAAGTCTCTGAATTTCATAAAAAAAAAGAACACCATGTAAATAACAAGGATTTGAAAAAGGATTTTTCCATCACTTGGCAACAAGCCAAGGAAATTATAAGAAAATGTCCTACTTGTTCCTTATGTAACCAAACTCCACTACCTATAGGAAGTAACCCAAAGGGTACTCAAAGAAATGAAATTTGGCAAATGGATGTGTTTCATTTTATGGAATTGGGAAAATTAAAATATGTACACCATACCATAGATACATATTTAGGATTTCAATGGGCAATTGCTTTGAGTTCTGAAAGGGCTGATTCTGTAATTACACATTGATTAGAAGTTATGGCAGTTGTGTGAATACCTGTACAAATTAAGACTGACAATGCTCCATCATATGTCTCTACTAAAATGAAACAGTTTTTGCATATTATAACATAAAATATATTGCAGGTATACCACAAATTCTACAGGACAAGCAGTTATAGAAAGATCTAATAGCACTTAAAAATGCTTAATAAACAAAAAGGGATAATAAAGACCCCCAGAGATTGATTACACAATGCTTTACTAACTTTGAATTTTCTAAATGCTAATAAGAAAGGAACAACAGCTGTGGAGAGACATTGAACAATAAAAAAAATCTCTGAATTAAATCGGCCTATATAAAGATACATTGACCTCAGAATGAAAACCAGCATATATGTTAAGGGGTTTTGCTTTTATTTTCACAGAAGAAAAACTATGGATACCATCAAAATTAATAAAAATTTGATTCAAACAGGAGAGACCTCTTGATGAGGAGGGATGATAATTCATCAACTGATGTGGTGATTCTATATCTCAAAAGGAAAAACACACCAAATTAGGGTAAGGGCAGAGTTTTATTTTTGTCTTTCCAGGAAAATAAAAATATCCGTCTTGAGGTTACTATTGTCTTTTTAAAGACTTTATTATTTTTAAACTATTTAATTTTTTTCCTATGTCTGTCTATACCCATTTTCTTTTCTTTCTTAAGTGCCTACACACATTTTTAAACACACTGTAACCTGTTTAGAGTTGTTTTGTTTTTTTGTTTTTTCCAGTCTGGACCTGCTTTACTGTGTACCTGCAGCATTCTCTGAAAGCATGAGTCAAACCTTAAACTCGCCCCACCTATCCTTCCTCTGCCTAGCTACTGGCCATTTAGCTTTTTATTAGACCAATCAGGTGCCTTAGACAGGCAAGGTGAAACAGCAACACATCTTTACATAGTTAAAAAAAATATTCTATTTCACGACTCTCTCTCTCTCTCTCTCTCTCTCTCTCTCTCTCTCTCTCACTCCTTTCTCTCCCTCTCTTTACCTCTCCCTCTCTGCCTCTTCCTCTCTCTGTTCCTCTCTCCCTGTCTAAGGAGCTGAGGTGGAAGTGACTTTTTCATTGTCCCAGCCTGCTTTTTAGGAAAGGACTTGGAGGTCACAACTTATGCCAAGTTGGGTCTGGCTGCCCTTCCACAAGCCAATTAAAAGAACCAAATTAAAGGTAAGAAGCGGGGGTGGGGGTGGGAGGTTGGGGGGTGGAGATTTCTTTAATGTGGTCACATTGGAAAGTAGGTTACAAATACACAGAAAACCCCTCAGGTCTACCTTTAGAGTCCTGAAGTAAGATCAGGAGGCCAAGGATATGCACATGAGCAGTCCTGGTCAAGGTGCAGGTCATGTCCATCATTGAGCCATCATTATCTGGGTTTTTGTCTCACCCAGTCAACTGAAAACTCCCTCATGGAAATAAGTTCATCTTCTGCTGGTGCATTTCCCTTTTCCCAGCACCAAGATTCCTGGGGAAATTCCATTATCCTTGGGGCCAATTGTCTCAATAGTCTGATAGTCAGATGGGAGACATAAGTATCTTTGGAGAATGTTTATATCTGCCAGACCAGTACAGGGGCGAGAGATCAGTTTTTAAGAAGATATTCCCCAGAAAAGCCATGTGTTACTAGCTATGACCCAGGAACAGAGAATGGGTGTAGGAAAGGTTTATTTTTTGGTAGTTATACTAAAACATTTAGTGGGTTTCTTGTTAGAAAAACAGAAGCGAAGGAATGTAGAACCCATATCCAACAGGATGAGCCAGTCAAATAACACAGGGGAACTTACTAAGATGTTTGAAGATGGTCTCTGCACAACCCAGGGAATGTCGGACTAGGGATGCAGACAGGTTCCTTTGGTTATCTTAACAGTCTGAGGCATTCCCCTGAGCTGTGGGGACCTCAGTGAGGGCCAGTTTGAGACCTTTAACTGTAAAGCTGAAAGGAATTTTGTGATTAGTTTGTATAATAAAGATGCTGCTCAAGGAAACCTATAAATCAAAGACAAAGAAGCAGAAGCAAGGCTAGGGAAAGAGAAGAGCAGGGAGTTACTTCTCCAGTTACTATAAACTCCAAAATTCCTTCTAATTAATAGTTTTCATTTAGCATCTAATTTAACTCATTTATAGTTTTCTTTTCTTTTCTTTTTTGCTTTCTTCTTCTTCTTCTTTTTTTTTTGTTTGTTTTGTTTTGTTTTTTTCAAGACAGGGTTTCTCTGTGTAGCCCTGGCTGTCCTGGAACTCACTCTGTAGACCAGGCTGGCCTCAGAGATCTGCCGCCTCTGCCTCCAGAGTGCTGATATTAACGACCGGCGTGTGCCACCATGCTCGGCCACACGTAGTTTTCTTTAAGAGCTCTTATTTGTTTTGCATTACCAATTTTGTCAGGTTTTTTTGTTATTGTTAACAGGAATATTACATTTTAATTAAAGCAGGCTGCCTGTTCGTGATTCAAAAAGAAAAAAACCTTATTGCCTAGGACTTTGTTAAGTGCACAAGATAAACAAGTATTTTTTCAAATACTTGCAAGTTAATGATTATCACACATGAAGCCAACTACAGTACCTGATGCTGGCTTATCTGAAAACATCTCCTCCTTTTGGAAACCTTGTTCCCCATATATATATCTATATTCACACACACATATATATGCACACACATGTATATGTACACACACATATATATGAACACACACATATATATGTGTGTACATATACATGTGTGTGCATATATATGTGTGTACATATATGTGTGTGCATATATGTGTGTGTGTATATTTGTATATGCATGTGTGTATGTGTATGTTCATATATATATGTGTGTGTACATATACATTACATGTGTGTGCATATATATGTTTGTGTGAATATGTATGTGTATATGTGTATATGCATATATGTGTGTGTATGCATGTGTGCATATATAAATGTTTTCCTTTTCTCCTGAAGAGTTGCCTGTCTGTGCAAGCTTGGGAATATGTTTTGGGTTAGTTTTGGGTCAACCTCTTTTGGGATCAACTTTCTCCATCTGCCTGTACTGGGTCTCTGAATTATCCTGTATGTTTATAATAACATGGGTGAACTCAAGACAGTGGGTGACCTCCCCAAGTGAGACAGTAAAGTTCCTTCTTGCCCAGGAATGGGGTTTCCCATGAGGTTAGTACACATCGTAGGGGTGTTCCCCTGACATCTCCACCATTTTGGGTGGGAGGGAACAAGTGTCTCTTGTCTTCACTGTCTTTATCACTTGGTGCTCATAAGACTTCTAAGCTGAAGGCTTGACAAGATCACAGGGGAAGCAGCAGGAAAACACAGAATTATGCATTTGAGGAGGAATGTCAGGAGACAAAGGCCAACTGATAATAAATCAAAATACTTCAAAGACCAAAAAAAAAAAAAAAAGACAAAGTCAAAACCAAAACGCCCTCCAAGTTCCAAAGGTAAACAAAATGTTGAAAATATGTTAAACAGCCGGAATCCACAATGCTTTTAGAGGTCAGAAGTAAACAAGCAAGCAAAGCCAAATGTCTAGACCAAAAGTCTTTCAAAGCAAATGAACAAATAAGATGCCTTAAACCAAACACTTTGAAAGCAAAGAAAAAGTTATCAAAGTAGGGTCCTTCTTAACTAGCTCAGCTTAATTAACCATTAGACAAATGGACCAAAGCCCAAACCAAGGGAGGTCTGGAGCCCCAGGAAGAACTCACCAACAATTCACCCAAGGAAATAGCACCAGGTAAGACAGACTCCATAGGTCCATGGTCTTGGATGATGATGATTCTTCCAATGAAAAGTGGATCATCTCAGGCCCTGCATTGGGCACCATAACTGTTGAGGCAAAACCACAGCTCTCATTTTAAAGGGAATAAGAAATAGTTTATTCTGGAAACATTTTGAGTGCCCATGGCCTGGGAGCAAAGATTCAGCTTACAAAATTACAAAATTCCTTGTTCCAACATGGAAGCAGTTTCACAGAGCTTTTCTAGTTTTACAGAAGAAAGTTATAAATCAGGCCAAGTTTAAAATACATTGGTGGGTACAACGAGATGGGGGAGCTACTCTGTGTCCAAAGATGCCATCTAATGACATCCTTAGCTCTTGGATAGGTGCTCCAGTGTTCTGCTAAGTTATTAGCTTCTAAGAGGTTTTTATTTATTATCATGAAATGTTAATTCAGATACAGAGTGGGGCAAGGAATGGCTATGCCAGAAGGCTAAAACTAGCCCAAGAAAAGTAGTTAGCTTCTGAACCTGCAAAATTCCAACCTCTCCACAGTACTGAAATTCCTATCATATTCCTGACACATTCCATCAGTCTCTACAGACACAGACTCTGTCCAGGAATTTGTCATTAACAGCCAGATATAGATTCTTTTTCAGAAATTTTCATTCACAGACTCATCTTACCATATACACAAATGAAAACAGAGTGAAGCCTAAATAGTACAACTGAAACTATTAAAAACTCTTAGAAGAATCTGAAAGGGTAAATTTCATGGCCATTGAGTCAGCCACGATGCCTTAAATGTGACATTAAAAATTCAAATGACAAGAACAACATTGGATTTCACCAAAATTAAAAGTTTCCTTTCAGAGGACATATTGTACACTGAATTATTTGCCTCTCCCCACCCCAAGTTTATATGTAGAAGTCCCAGCCCCATACTACCTCAGAAAGTTAAGTAAAACCACTGGAGTGGGTCCCAACTCAGAATAACTTGACTCCTTATAAAAGAAGGAAATTTGGATGCAGATATGTACAGAGGGAATACAATGTGAAGATCTATGTAGGAATCAGAAATCCACGAGATAAGGAGAGAGAGAGATGGAATAGATTCTCCACTAGTGACTCTCAGAAGAACCCATCCATCTATAAAAGGGCTGATGTTGTGCTTATAGTTTCCAAAACTTCGGGAGAATAAACCAGTCCTGGGTCAAAGCTGGTTATGATGACTCTGGAAAACGAAAACAGAACAGCATTAAGAGTCTAAAAAACTCCCTAAGCAATGCAGGCTGCTGCTGTTGCCTGTTGTGGAATGTTAGCTGAAGACGGGTTACATTTGTTTATGCTGTGGAATATTTGTTTAATGATGCAAAGATGTGCTGCACTCTTCTGTTTTGTTTTGTTTTTGTTTTTTTCGAGACAGGGTTTCTCTGTGTTGTTCTGGGGCCTGTCCTGGATCTCGCGCTGTAGACCAGGCTGGCCTCGAACTCACAGAGCTCTGCCTGGCTGTGCCTCCCGAGTGCTGGGATTAAAGGCGTGCGCCACCACTGCCCGGCCTGTTGCATTCTTTTATGTTGCATTTGTTTAACTCTGTAAACTTGCATTACTTTGTTGCCTAAAACACCTCTAATAAAGAGCTGAACAGCCGATAGCTAGGCAGGAGAGAGAAATAGGTGGGACTGGCAGTCAGAGAGAATAAGTAGGAGGAGAAACCTAGGCTAAAGGAGAAGAACAAGAAGAGGGAGGAGTAAAAGGAGAAGGAGAGAAGGACAGCACACAGCCACACAGCCAGCCATGGAGTAAGAAGGGAAGAAAGACATACAGAATAAAGAAAAGTAAAAATCCCAGAGGCAAAACGTAGAAGAAAAGAAATGGGTTAATTTAAGTTAGAAAAGCTGGCTAGAAACAAGCCAAGCTAAGGCCAGGCATTCATAAATAAGAATAATTCTCAGCCGGGTAGCAGTGACGCACGCCTTTAATCCCAGCACTCGGGAGGCACAGCCAGGCAGAGCTCTGTGAGTTCGAGGCCAGCCTGGTCTTCAGAGCGAGATCCAGGACAGGCACCAAAACTACACAGAGAAATCCTGTCTCCAAAAAAAAAAAAAAAGGTAAGTCTCCATGTATTATTGGGAGCTGGGTGGCAGGCCCCCAAAGAGAAAAACAAAAACAAAAACAACCAACTACAGCTGCCCTTGGTTGCTTCCCAGAATTTAAAAGTAAGTCTTAATTGCTAAAGTTACCACACACTTCAGACACAGGACTTGAAGGAATAGAGCCACATCTGTCCTGGAATCCTCCTCCCCGGGGATGCTTTCACAGTATCAGAGCGTGCTATACAAGCTGCCTAGGGAGAAGAGCAGCCAATAGCCAGCTGTGGCACCTACAAATCACAACAATGGCTTGCGTGGCAAGATGGCCACAACCACACAATATCCACAACCACACAGTAGCAGCACTTATATCTTAGGGCTAACCAAGAGCTGTGTAATTGGATTTAATGCCTGATTAATAGGAAGGAATTTATACCTGCTACTGGAAACCTCACCAACCACTCACAGCAGGTGAGGCTTTGGAGCCTTAGTAGAGAACCTACTACTGCCATTTCCCAAACCAGTATACCTTCT